>JXCR01122027.1:54743-92015 GCA_002079205.1 Phalaenopsis hybrid cultivar
ATATATATATATATATATATTATTACATCATTATTTTATCATTTAAATCAAATTTAACTAATAATTATATTCATTGTGTCCTCCTATTCATCGGGTTAAACCGGTGAGCTTTGAACATTTATTTCTTCCATGAATCTTTGCTCCCCAACCATTTAAAAAGAACATTAAGGAAATTTAGTTTATTACCGATCGACAAATACTGTCAGTAATAATTTAAAAATGTGGTTTAGCTGTAAAGGCAGGATACTGCGATCTAAATATTTTCAGGCTTCGCCAGCTGAATGATCAATCGTTATATTAGCACAAATAGATCTTATACTGTGTCATGTCATGTGAGAAGCTGTGCGCATAGAAGTGAATAATCATTAAAGCCGTGAAATGAGGGAAAAGCAAAAGAAATGTCTGTAAGGAAATTTTTTTATTTTTTATTCTTACTCTTTCTCCCCCCTTGGTTTAAATCTATCAGCACTGCAAAATCTGCACTTCATCTCCAGTGCATCTTCCTTGCAATATAACATGCACCCCTTAACACAACAATTTATCTTTGCAGATAACAACCCTAACTTTGGCACTAGCCTTTTGGTTTAATACAAATCTTCTGAGACAATATTATTTGTAGTGTTCATCTCCTTTAATTATGTTACTATTTGATTGTAGCATTGCCTAGGCATATTGAAATCGGATTTGTTACCCAACAATCTCAGGGTGACCGAGAACTTCTCATGCAAACTGCATCCTTACCACAAAGATTATTGTGCAACATGTAATAAATCAAAAAATTGTTGTGCCTCACTATTCAGTTCTTGATTATCATCAGGTCCACTCCCACTGCAATAAGCCATGATGACATCATAATCATTTCCTTAAACACATTAGAATCGCAAACCATTGGAGGGGCATAATTTGATAAAGCTCCAGCATGACCGTACTAAATATCTGGTTCAAGCTCACCATGTGAAATCCAATACCAATAATCAGGTTTGCATCCTCTACAGTATAAATCTAACCTCACTTTATCAGATGTCAGGTAAGCTTGATTCTTTTGCTTTGCATATGAGCATCGGAACCTGCCTTCTGAACGGTAAACAAATAATTGTGATTCCACAGACATGAATTCCTCAACACCAGCCAGAAACTCATCAGAAAGTCCTTTTCAGCTTAGATATGATCTGTTATACATCCATAAACTCACGTTTTGAACGTCTATTTGCAACATAGATGTAGCTTTATACATTTAGACATCTATTGCACAAATCACACAAATCTCATCGATCACAAACATACAAACCCACCAAGTAGTCGACTACACCAATCATTAATTTTTCTCTGTTGCATCCTATTGAGTGCCATATTTTTCATTTAATTCTAATAAATTAAGTTCATATTTTATGCAACGTGAATTGAACCTTCCAACTTTAATTATTCTAATACTAGTTATTTTAAGAGCACTACCGTACTTGCCCTCATCTTATGAGGCTTGATTTATTCTTTCGCCTCAACCTTCCAACCTGAATTCAACTAATATAATTAACGTCCACAACTATATCACCATCACATTGAAAAATAGATTGGAGATATATAAAATGTTCAATCATAACACAAGCATAATACGGTAAACATTTAATGATCTGACCCAACCCTCTAAAACGACTCGCTCTAATCTTTCTTATCGCTTGCGCAACACTAACCCTTTGACAAATACATTTATTTCTAACATATCCAGTTATGATGACTCTCTCTAATCTTTCCCATCACATTTCCTCTCTAAGCTTAAATTCACATTGCTAACTCCAAAATTTTATTTCTAACATAAAAATCAACCAAGTCATATGCATTACGTATCTAACACCTATATATTACATGACCACACAATTCCTATGCATAACATATCTAACATATAATTTTTTTTCCAAATAAAAATAAAAAAATTCCAATGCATTACATATCTTGCACCTAAACTTCACATTCAACATTAAAAAACATGTACTTCTATTACATAACAAATCTAACACTAAATTTCAAATTTTCCCTGAGTTAATATGAAAAATTTGAAAATCCCAAGGAAGCAAGACTCGGCGGAGAAAAAAAAGTATACTTAGGAGATACAGAGGAAGACAATGGAGGCATGTGTTCGCGACAACTATGCAATGAAGAAGCGAAAGTGGGGAAGAAAATTGGAAAATGAGCTGTCGGCCGTAGTGGGGGATTTTAAGCCATTAGCATCCAATTAGCATCGATTTTTCCAACAACACCATCGGACTCCCAAATTCTTAAAACTCTCGACAACAATGAAGCTGCTTAACAAGAAATGGATGCTAATACGATATTAATTTTTCATCGACAAATTTTCCGACGCTAATTTTGAGATTACATTACAGTTTTTCTACAGTATCTTTTTTCTTATTTATCTTTGTAAATGTTGGGTCTATATAAGACTCCCCAAAGCATTGGATTACTTTCTCTTGGATTAAGAATAGAAACCTACTTTCTGCTTTATCCTCTTCTTTTCTTCCTTTCCCCCTTTTCATTTTTTCTTCCCTTTGGTTTGTGTTTCCAGCTGGCTTACTTTTCCTTCCTTAGCTTATGTCCTTCTCCGTCTTGCAACCGTATTAGCTCTATTATTTTGGAATCAAAAAGAATAATTTAATAGAAGAATTCATGATTCCAATAAGATGGAGTTTAATTTAAGGGTTTACTGAACAAACCTTGGTGTTTTTATCCCAGTCAATGGGATTTCCAAATAACTATGTTAATTTGGAAACATAATCTTTTCATCATGCCAATGAGAACTAATTTTCTAAAAGGACAACTAATGGGTAGAAAATTTGATCCTTCTTTTTTACTCTGGCCATGGCTCACACGTTTAAAGTTGTTGAAGNGACTCATATACCAGAATTTGGAGTTTCTAGGAGTGAAGAGATGTGTCTCTTGGAGTGAAGAGGTGTGTCTCTTGGAGATAAGTGAGTTGAGAGAGCGATGACGTGTTAGTAATTTTATTTGTGGTTTTTATCTATATATATGATGTGTAACACTATGTGTACGTACTAGACTCTTCTGAAATAGTGAAATTCGCCGCTCTGCTCCCGAGGACATAGGCATCTTTGCCGAACCTCGTTAAATCTCTGTTTTCTTCTGATTTTATATCGATTCTTGCTTTTCTTCACACTAAATTTCTCAACAATTTGATTAGTATCTTTAAAATAGAAGAAAAAATTGAAATAACATGTATATTTTATTTTCTTGTATGAGTTTATTTATAAAAATAATATTTTATTCATCTGAATTTTTAATATCAGCTGAACGGACTGCAAATAAAAAAAAATTGGAAATTAAATATGTAAATATGTAAATACATAACAGTTGTGCTAAATATGTATTCACAGCACTAAAGTTTCTTGCTTACTTGCTTATGCCGTTCTCTTGTCTTTCACACGTATTAACTCAATGATTAATCTATTAATTAATTTAACAGTATGATTTCGGATATATTCACCACACTCTCCAACTTTTATTGCGGAATCCATGATTCCAACAAGATGGAGTTTAATTTAAGGGTTTTCTGAACAAAGCTTGGGGTTTTTATCCCAGTCAATGGGATTTCCATATAACTATGTTAATTTGGGAAAAAAATTAGTTAGTGTTTTCACATCAGCTTGCACTCTTTATTTTTGTAATTTTTTTACTTCTATTTGTCATTACTACATCATTAGTTTATTGTCTAAATCATACTTAATTAATATTTATATTGATTATGTCATCCTGTTTAACCTTCAGTTCAACTTCGATTGAACCAATAAATTTTAAATACTTCCTTCTTCTAATTTAATATTGGATTCAATTTTCAAAATCTCATTTGAGATGCCCTTGTTTGTTTATTAATTATCGATTAACTTGATGTTGAAAGTTTAGTTAGTGGAGTAGCTCATATCCCACTTGCGTTTCTCACCATTCACAACACCAGCGTTTATAAAAATCAAAAAACCTCAAAATTTGTTGGTACTCAATTTGGAGAATATAACTTTGATAATGTAATTATCACAATGTTGTATCTATTTGAAAAGGAGTTGTCTTTAACTAAGAAAATGATCTTGATGTTTTAAACATAATCTTTTCATTATGCCAATGAGAACTAATTTTCTAAAAGGGCAACTAATGGGTAGAAAATTTGATCCTTTTTTTTATTCTGGCCATGGCTCACACGTTTAAAGTTGTTGAAGTGGCAGCCACGCGATTTGATAAACCTACAGGTACTTANGTTCTACGATGACTTTCAGTCTCTGTAGACCACTGTGTTACCACCGACTGTCTACTGCCACCAACCACTTCTAGCAGCCTCTACTCGCTTTTGAATATTACCCTTGCTTGCTAATATCATATCCCAAATATGTCCTTAATGTATAACATCATATTGAAGACACAATGAGAACTTCTAGTCACTGTAGCCGCTGACAACAATCGACCATCGCCCATCAGCTAGTATAAACCATTGTCGACCTCTCCTACTTATTGAAATCATTGGCTCATGCTTGGTAACAGTATATTCTAAATAAGCGAGTAACATATAATACCATATTGAAGACCCAATGATAACTTTTGGACCTTGTAACTGCCATCATCATCAACCACCGTCTATTCGTT
The DNA here is from genome assembly GCA_002079205.1 of Phalaenopsis hybrid cultivar. NCBI lineage: Eukaryota > Viridiplantae > Streptophyta > Magnoliopsida > Asparagales > Orchidaceae > Phalaenopsis > Phalaenopsis hybrid cultivar. The sequence goes on from JXCR01122027.1 coordinate 59,382, forward strand.
GACCTCTACCACTGTCGGTGACCCCTGTTTGTCAATATCATATCTCAAACATGATCATAATGTATATCATTTTATTAAAAACACAATAATAACATTTAACAACTTAGTCGTCATCGATCACCATTGACCACCGTCCGTCAAGAACAATTAGCCACCACTGGCCGTCTATGCTCACTACAAATGGTGACCCCTGCTTGTTTTCATTGTATCTCAAACATGATCTTATCGTATGACTCCATATTGAATATCCAGCGATAATTGTCTGTCTCCGTAACCCCTGACCACCGCGACCAGAATACAGTAGTTATTCATAACACTTATATTTTACTTTACGCGGTATTCTGAAAAGTGAAGTAACTAGTGTAAAGTTGTAACCTCAATCTGAAAGAATAGGTCCAACCACCAACTACATCCTTTTTGGCCTACTAACACTATTGTAACCCCCAATTATTGCCTATGTGGTCAATAACTACTACAGCTTTTAACTACAGTCTTTGTATCCAACTGATGTTATTGCATCCCTCAACTATGACATATATGACCAATTACTACTACAACTGCCAACAATAACATATATGGTCAACTAACGCTATTTCAACCACTAAAATACGATCTTTGTGGCTAACAACAATCATTACAATTTTCAATTACGACTTTTGTTGCCAACTATTACTATTATTGTGGAAAACTACACATGTTGTTGTCCAATTATGACTTTTATTGCTGAACTTTTATCGTACATTTGTGATTATCAAATTTGTATTTATATCTTCTATAATTCAAAAGAAGAGTGAAATTATGTGTTTACAATCATATAGTTGATTATTTTAGCTGGGCTCAGAGCCGTAAGTTTTCCATTTCCAGAGTATTCCCAAATAAGAAATCTTGTTCTATTACCCCGAATCTTCTGACATGCAACAATAGTTTTATTTCTCATATCTAGAGCTTCATACTTGTTTATGTTTGACAATATATCCAGTGAACGTAATGGAACAATATGACTACAACTTATGTATACGCTATGCTCCTTCATGCCCCATAATGGTGATGAAAAAGAATAACAGGAAGATTATTCATGTAGAGGCGCGGCTAGGTCTAAGGAAAGCAAACTTCACCAAATAACTATTCATAATTGAATCCCCCAGACTCATGAGCTCCTTATAAGAATAGGAGCCATGACTCTATATATATCTCTTCATGTAAACTAAAATTATAATAAAAGCATATTTTAAATGAAGCTGTAGCGAATCATTTTTTAAATATTTTCTTAAAATCAAATGTAATTTTTAAAGAGGTTTTAGGTGAAATCAGCTACTGATGTTCGCTAGCTACAAAAAATTCAAAAGGTTCAAGCTCACTAACCTGCTCCTACGTGTGAATGTGAGAAGTTCTTATTTCTATTTTCGCTTTCAAAAGTTAAAGATGAACGATGGAGATATTCGTTTGGGCAGTGGAGCAAGAACCCACTACAAAAGCAGGATAGAACTAGCTTTATAAAACAAAGAAAACAAATGGCACAAAGGAACGAATAAAATATGAGAAACAGGTCTCATATTGCGTTTTATGAAAATTTCGTAGATCCAACTAATTCTTTTTGACATTCTGGACATTTTCTTGTGTTTTATGAGAAAACGACACTGGGTTTATAAAAATGTNATAAGAAACGCGTCTCATATTGCGTTTTATGAAAATTTCTTAGATCCGACTAATTCTTTTTGACATTCTGGACATTTTCTTGTGTTTTACGAGAAAACGACACTGTGTCTATTAAAAATGTTGATTTGTGTTAGGTATGACTTATATATCAGAATTTTGAGTTTCTAGAAGTGAAGAGGTGGGCCTCTTAGAGATAAGTGGGTTGGGGGAGCGATGGCGTGTTAGCAATTTTATCTGTGTGTTTTTTCTATATATATGATATGTTACCCTATATGTATGTACTGGACTCCTCTGAAATAGTGAAATTCGCCGCTCTGCTCCCGAGGACATAGGCATTTTGCCCGAACCTCATTAAATCTCTGTGTTCTTCTGATTTTGTATCGATTCTTACTTTTCTTCGCACTAAATTTCTCAACAATTTGATTAGTATCTTTAAAATAGAAGAAAAAATTGAAATAACAAGTAGTTTTTATTTTCCTGTATGAGTTTATTTATAAAAATAATATTTTATTGATATGAATTTTTAATATCAGCTGAACGGACTGCAAATAAAAAAATTTGGAAATTAAATATGTAAATATGTAAATACATAACAGTTGTGTTAAATATGTATTCACAGGACTAAAGTTTCTTGCTTACTTGCTTATGCCCTTCTCTGTCTTTCACCCGTATTAACTCAATGATTAATCTATGATTAATCTACTAATTAATTTAACAGTTTGATTTCGGATATATTCACCACACTCCAACTTTTATTGCGGAATCCATGATTCCAATAAGATGGAGTTTAATTTGGGAGTTTTCTGAACAAGGCTTGGTGTTTTCATCCCAATCAATCAGATTTTCATATGGCTATATTAATTTTGATAAATTTTAATTATTGAGTTTTCACATCAGCTTGCACTCTTTATTTTTGTAGTTTTTTATATATATATTTTATTATTACATCATTATTTTATGATTTAAATCAAATTCAACTAATAATTATATTCATTGCGTCTTCCTATTCATCGGGATAAACGAGTGAGCCTTGAACATTTATTTCTTCCATGAATCTTTGGTCCCCAACCATCTAATGAGAACATTAAAGAAATTTAGTTTATTACCGATCGACAAATAGCATCGGTTGTAATAATTTAAAAATGTGGTTTAGCTGTAAAGTCAGGATAACTGCGATCTAAATATTTTCAAGCTTCACCAGCTGAATGATCAGTTTTTATATTAGCATCAACATATCTTATACTGCGTCATGTCATGTGAGAAGCTGTGCACATAGAAATGAACAATCGTTGAGGCCGTGAAATGAGGGAAAAGCAAAAGACATGTCTCTAAGGAATTTTTTTTATTTTTTTTTATTTTTACTCTTTCTCACCATTGGTTTAAACCTATCAGTACTACAAAATCTGCATTTCATCTCCAATGCATCTTCCTTGTAATATAACATGCACACCTTAACACAACAATTTATCTTTTCAGATAACAACCCTAACTTTGACACTAGCTTTTTGGTTTCATACAAATCTTCTGAGACAAAATTATTTGTAGTGTTCATCTCCTTTAATTATGTTACTATTTGATTGTAGCATTTCCTAGGCATATTGAAATCGGATTTGTTACCCAACAATCTCAGGGTGATCGATAACTTCTCATGCAAACTGCATTCTTACCACAAAGATTATTGTGCAACATGTAATAAATCAAAAAATTGTTGTGCCTCAATATTCAGTTCTTGATTATCATCAAGTCCACTCCCATTGAAATAAGTCATGATGACATCATAATCATTTAAACACATTAGAATCACGAACCGTTGGAGGGGCATAATTTGATGAGGCTCCAGCATGACCGTACTGAATATCTGGTTCAAGCTCACCATGTAAAATCCAATACCAATAATCGGGTTTACACCCTCTACAGTATAAATCTAACATCACTTCATCAGATGTCAGGTAAGCTTGATTCTTGTGCTTTGCATATGAGCATCGGAACCAACCTTCTGAACGATAAACAAATAGTTGTGATTCCGCAAGCATAAATTCCTGAACACCAACCAGAAACTCATCAGAAAGTCCTTTTCTGCTTAGATATAATATGTTATACATCCATAATCTCACGTTTTGAACGTCTATTTGCAACATAGATGTAGCTTAATACATTTACACATCTATTGCACAAATCACACAAATCTCATCGATTACAAACATACAAAGCCACCAAGTAGGGTCGACTACACAAATCTCATCACACAAATCTCATCTATTACATTACAAATCTAACACTAAATTTCAAAATTTTCCCGAGTTAATATGAAAAATTCAAAAATCCCAAGGAAGCAAAACTCAACGGATAAAAAAAATATACTTAGGAGATATAGAGGAGGATAATGGAGGCATATGCGTTCGCGATAGTTGCAATGAAGAAACGAAAGGGAGGAAGAAAATTGTAAAATGAGGTGTCGGCCGTAGTGGGTGATTTTAAGCCATTAGCATCCAATTAGCATCGGTTTTTCGAACAATAGCATCGGACTCACAAATTCTTAGAACTCTCGACAACAATGAAGCTGCTTAACTAGAAATGAATGCTAATACGATATTAATTTTTCATCGACAAATTTTCCGATTCTAATTTTGAGATTACATTACAATTTTCATATAGTATCTTTTTTCTTATTTATCTTTGTAAATGTTGGGTCTATATAGGACTCTCCTAAGCATTGGATTACTTTCTCTTGGATTAAGAATAGAAACCTACTTTCTGCTCTATCCTCTTCTTTTTTTCCTTTCTCCCTTTTCATTTTTTCTTCCCTTTGGTTTGTGTTTCCAGCTGGCTTACTTTTCCTTCCTTTGCTTATGTCCTTCTCCGTCTTGCAACCGTATTAGCTCTATTATTTTGGAATAAAAAAGAATAATTTAATAGAAGAATTCAAGATTCAAATAAGATGGAGTTTAATTTAAGGGTTTTCTGAACAAACCTTGGTGTTTTTATCCCACTCAATGGGATTTCCATATAACTATGTTAATTTGGGAAAAAATTAGTTAGTGTTTTCACATCAGCTTGCACTCTTTATTGTTGTAATTTTTTACTTCTATTTGTCATTACTGCATCATTAGTTTATTGTCTAAATCATAATTAATTAATTATTATATTTATTATGTCATCCTGTTCAACCTTCAGTTCAACTTCGATTGAACCAATAAATTTTAAATATTTCCTTCTTTTAATTTAATATTGGACTCCATTTTCAAAATCTCATTGAGATGCTCCTCTTTGTTTAGTAATTATCGATTAACTTGATGTTGAAATTTTAGTTAGTGGAGTAGAACATATCCCACTTGCGTTTCTCACCATTCACAACACCAGCGTTTATAAAAATCATAAAACCTCAAAATTTGTTGGTACTCAATTGGGAGAATATAACTTTGATAATGTAATTATCACAATGTTGTATCTATTTAAAAAGGAGTTGTCTTTAACTAAGAAAATGATCTTGATGTTTTAAACATAATCTTTTCATCATGCCAATGAGAACTAATTTTCTAAAAGGGCAACTGATGGGTAGAAAATTTGATCCTTCTTTTTTACTCTGGCCATGACTCACACGTTTAAAGTTGTTGAAGTGGCAGCCACGCGATTTGATAGACCTACAGGTACTTAACCATGCAGTGCAAGCCCTTAGCTATAAATACCACTCACTTGTCCACCACAGCTTCTNAATGGGTAGAAAATTTGATCCTTCTTTTTTACTCTGGCCATGGCTCACACGTTTAAAGTTGTTGAAGTGGCAGCCACGCGATTTGATAAACCTACAGGTACTTAACCATGCAGTGCAAGCCCTTAGCTATAAATACCACTCACTTGTCCACCACAGCTTCTCATCCATCACTCTTTCGACCACAATGGCTAGCACCACAAAGTTCAAGGCTTTAGTACTTCTAGTTTTCATTAGCATTAGCTTGGGCCACTCCTCAGCCGCAAGGTCCTTGAAAGGCATTGGCGGCGGCGGAGGAGAAGGTCATGGCGGCGGAGGTGGAGGTGGTGGTGGATTGGGATCTGGATCTGGTTATGGAGAAGGTGGGGGGTATGGTGAGGGAGGTGGACATNATCGACCACAATGGCTAGCACCACAAAGTTCAGGGCTTTAGTACTTCTAGTTCTCATTAGCATTAGCTTGGGCCTCTCCTCAGCTGCAAGGTCCTTGAAAGGCATTGGCGGCGGCGGAGGAGAAGGTCATGGTGGCGGAGGTGGTGGTGGTGGTGGATTGGGATCTGGATCTGGTTATGGAGAAGGCGGGGGGTACGGTGAGGGAGGTGGACATAGTGGAGCGGCTGGTGGTGGTTATGGAAAGGGGGGTGGAGGTGGAGGTGGAGGTGGTGGGGGTGAAGGTGCAGGTAGTGGTTTAGGGAATGGGTCTGGGCTTGGGTCTGGGTCTGGGTCTGGGTCTGGATTTGGAAAAGGCGAAGGGGGAGAAGGAGGAGGAGGAGGTTATGGGAGTGGAGGTGGAGGTGGTGGTGGTGGGGGATTAGGTGGCGGACATGGAAGTGGGAGCGGGTACGGATCGGGCTATGGTTCTGGATCTGGCTCAGGCGCAGGTGTGGCGCATGGTGGAGGATATGGAAGTGGTGGCGGTGGTGGCGGCGGCGACGGTGGTGTTGGTGGGGGATCAGGTGGCGGGTCTGGTTATGGATCGGGTAAGGGATCTGGATATGGGGGTGGTGTCGGAGGGCTCAACTAAGCACGGGACTACTTTATAAATAACATTAAAGGGCTAAATAAGAGCTGCATGACAAATACTTGAGATATGTACTTTTGTGAAATTGCACCCCCGCTTAGTCATGCGCTGTGCTGTAAGAGAAAATAATTTTGTGCACTGTCTTATGAAGCAAATCAACATCAGCTTACTTATATAAGAAAATAATCTCTCTTTTTTCTTTTCTTTTATTCTTGAAATTGAGGTTAGATATGAAAGATGCGTATATATAAATATTTCAAGAGAAAGAAATTAAAAGTTCTCAATTACATTCAATGCTTTCAGGGTTGTAGTAGTGTAAGTGAGTCAAGCTGACTCATGACCCGGCTCCAGTTTGGCTCAATTAATGGCCTGTGAATTGAGCTCTATGAGCTAACAAGCCAAGCTTAATTTAGCCCGGATTTGAGCCTGCTTGTTTAGAAAAAAATATTAATACAAAATATACTAAAAATATATTATATTGGAAGACTTTTTCTTTAAANCTTGAAATTGAGGTTAGAAATGAAAGATGCGTATATATAAATATTTCAAGGGAAAGAAATTAAAAGTTCTCAATTACATTCAATGCTTTCAGGGTTGTAGTAGTGTAAGTGAGTCAAGCTGACNCTTGAAATTGAGGTTAGATATGAAAGATGCGTATATATAAATATTTCAAGAGAAAGAAATTAAAAGTTCTCAATTACATTCAATGCTTTCAGGGTTGTAGTAGTGTAAGTGAGTTAAGCTGACTCATGACCCGGCTCCAGTTTGGCTCAATTAATGACCTGTGAATTGAGCTCTATGAGCTAACAAACCAAGCTTAATTTAGCCCGGATTTGAGCCTGCTTGTTTAGAAAAAATATTAATACAAAATATACTAAAAATATATTATATTGAAAGACNCATCCAAATGATTGGAATTGAGAATAAAATAAAGGACTGGAGGAAACAGTTCATGGTCAGTTTCTGTTACGATGAATGAGGAGTCCGAACCCAACCGACTGATATAGTGGAGGACAAATAGAAGTCCCTCCCGAAGGACCTGCATGCTACCATGGCGATGTTGAATGGTCATCAACTTTTGGCGCCTCAATACACCACCGAAGGATTGTCACCTACGTACTGAAGGGTGAGATGACTTGAAACCTTTGACTTGCTTCAGACGTAGCCAAATTCACTCGAGCAAATGCGGTGAAGTGGAAGTAGGCCGCAAAACAGCAAAAAAAAGACACTTCTAACTGCAGGAAATCTCATATATGACACCATTTTAAAAGACGAAGTACCTAGCATCATTGTCGCTCCCACGATGACCAACACCAGCAACACAAAATTTATCACTTTGGTGTCTAAAGCCATGGTGTTGGTTTTGTTTTTTTTTTTTTGAATATCTGATTTAACAATTTTAAAGAATAGTTTAATTTAATAAATCTACTTATCTATGCGGCGCCACGTAATCCTACGATGGCTCTGAAGCTTCGCGTTGTGTCCCCTCATTCGACGCTGCCTTCCAAGTCAACACTAACTCAGCGCGCGCTTTATGTTCCATCTCTTCGTCTGACTCCTCCTCTGTCGTTGGATCAATACAAGCACAAATGAACGACATCAGTTCATCTTCCCCATCTGACCTAAACAAAAAAATGTTCACACTAAAACACTTAGATCTCGCTCGATACTCAACCAAATCACTCACAGTTTGATCCTATAACCTCATCNGAATGAACGACATCAGTTCATCTTCCCCATCTGACCTAAGCAAAAAAATTTTCACACTAAAACACTTAGATCTCGCTCGATACTCAACCAAATCACTCACAGTTTGATCCTATAACCTCATCTAATCGAGATGAAAATATTCATATGGTTAAAAGCATATGAAATATAAATTCACTTCATAATTGATGAAATAGAAAATGATTTTAAGGATTTTTTATTATACCAATGCCCAAGAGGCGAGGCCTCGATTGGGTTTGTTCCCGAGCTCCGCCGTGAGTCTACAAACGTCCTCCAAGTGTTGCATCGAGCTAAAATTGGGTCTGTCTAGGAGTTTGATCAACATGTGGCACAGGCTTGGTCTAGGAGTGGGTTAGAGTGCTTGGGGAAGAGGGGTTTTAATTTGGAACTTACTCATTTGGTCTCGAGAAGCTTTTGGAACAATCAATTCCAAGGTTTGTGGAGTTTGGTGGAGTGACAGAAAAAGTCCTAAATTTCAAGCTTGAAATTAGGGTTTTATAGTGAGGGAAGTGGCTGAAATTTGATTGGGATGAGCTTAGGAAGGTCTGGGAAGCTCTGAAAGAAATTTGGAGGGGTCTCCCTAAGGAATTGACAGCACACTTCATTTGTCCGTGAGAGGAGCTCAATTTATATCCATGGAATAAGGGCATAATTGGCCAAGCCAGGGGGTGGAGAAGAATGCTTAGGTGGAAGGTTGAGCCGCTAAATTCACCATTTATGGGAGTGAGCCACATTGGNCAATTTAGAGGGGTCTCCCTAAGGAATTGACAGCACACTTCATTTGTCCGTGAGAGGAGCTAAATTTATATCTATGGAATAAGGGCATAATTGGCCAAGCCAGGGGTGGAGAAGAATGCTTAGGTGGAAGGTTGAGCCGCTAAATTCACCATTTATGGGAGTGAGCCACATTGGATGGGCTCAATTTTGGGCTTAAACCAAGAAGGGGCTTCACGGTTTTTTGTTTTTTGGCGATTAGGCCCGCCGACCAGACCAAGGGAGGTGACTAGCAAGATCAGGAGTTTTACTTAGAGTTTTAATTGTGATTACATTGGGGCTTGAGGGCTGATGCCATGGGNATTTTTGTTTTTCGGCGATTAGGCCCGCCGAACAGACCAAGGGAGGTGGCTAGCAAGATCAGGAGTTTTACTTAGAGTTTTAATTGTGATTACATTGGGGCTTGAGGGCTGATGCCATGGGATAGAGAGCCTAGCCAAATTTGGAAATGGGTTTGCATGATTTAAGGGACCCTTGGTCCATGGCTCAAAATTTTGCTCTTGGCTGATTTGATTAGCATCCTAGGAGGCTAACCAAGGCAGGAGAAGATTAGGCTTGGTTAATTTCAAGGTATGGATTATTTTGGACTTTAAGCTCAAATTATGGTTTGGGCTAAAAATTGGATTTGGGCTTGACTTGCGCTTGGTTTAAAAATTATCTGAAAGGTCCAATAAGTTTATGGGAATGTCATGAGAAGTGTAGGAAGTGAATTGGGTGAAATTGAATCGGTCACATGGTTCAATTTAATGGTTCAATTTAATGGAATTTGAAGTTGGGCCAGTTTTGGGGTATTTGACTTGGGCTTGGTTTTAGGTTAGGTTTGGGTTTGGATTTGGGTCATGTAAAGGCTCAATTTGGTATAGGAAATTTCCAAGAGGAATTTAGTATTTGAAATTGGGGAAACTACATTGGTTATAGAGCTCAATTTGGTTAATTTTGGATTTTAGGTCAATTTAGGGTTAATGGGTTTGGGGTTGAANAATTTGAAGTTGGGCCAGTTTTGGGGTATTTGACTTGGGCTTGGGTTTAGGTTAGGTTTGGGTTTGGATTTGGGTCATGCAAAAGCTCAATTTGGTTTAGGAAATTTCCAAGAGGAATTTAGTATTTGAAATTGGGGAAACTAAATTGGTTATAGAGCTCAATTTGGTTAATTTTGGATTTTAGGTCAATTTAGGGTTAATGGGTTTGGGGTTGAAATTATGGTTTGGAATTGGGTTCAATTGGGTTGTAATTTAGTTTTAATTGGGCTAGGACACGAAAAAATTTGATGTGGAGTTGGAATTGGGGAAGTTTTAAATCAAGGTTGTGGAAATTGGTGGTGAATTGGAGATGTTGGACATTTAGGGGCAATTTGTGATTTTGGTTAATTTTGGTGGATTTAGGTGCAATTGGGCTCATTGAGTGGTTAGGATTGGTTTAAAGAAGGTTTGGGAATGATTTTGGAGGTTTTGGAAATTTTTGGGACATGAGTGGTGTTTTGGTAAATTTGGCAATTTAGGGGTAAAATTGATATTTTGGTAAAAATTGGGCATTTTGGCTAATTTTGATAAATTTGGGGCAATTAGGCTATCTAAAAAGGTTTAAAATGATTTTTGGGGTAAAATTGGGTTAAATTAGGGTCTTGGAAAATTTTTCGGATTTTGGGTGCTTTGGTTGAATTAGAGAATTGATTGGATATGGTGTCCATGCAAATCATGCAAACTCTCCNGAAATCAAGGTTGTGGAAATTGGTGGTGAATTGGAGATGCTGGACATTTAGGGGCAATTTGTGATTTTGGTTAATTTTGGTGGATTTAGGTGCAATTGGGCCCATTGAGTGGTTAGGATTGGTTTAAGGGAGGTTTGGGAATGATTTTGGAGGTTTTGAAAATTTTTGGGACATGAGTGGTGTTTTGGTAAATTTGGCAATTTAGGGGTAAAATTGATATTTTGGTAAAAATTGGGCATTTTGGCTAATTTTGATAAATTTGGTCCAATTAGGCTATCTAAAAAGGTTTAAAATGATTTTTGGGGTAAAATTGCGTTAAATTAGGGTTTTGGCAAATTTTTTGGATTTTGGGTGCTTTGGTTGAATTAGAGAATTGATTGGATATGGTGTCCATGCAAATCATGCAAACTCTCCCCTAAGGCTAAAAAGGCTTATGGGAAAGCTCAGCTTGGACCCTCTACATGTTGGTCTTAGCCAACTTAACTAAGGACAAAGGGCTTGGGACCATCCATTCAAGTTTCCAAAAGAGCAAAGGGAAATAGGTTCAATGTGTGTGATTTTGGGGTTTTAGGACAAGTGGGGAGTAGTGATTTGCTTGAGTGTGTGAGACACCAAACCCTTGCCACCAAGGGTCATCCTAAATTCATCAATCCTATGGGGACTCACCCTTGAATCCTCACATGTTGGTCTCAACCTTCCAAGTGCTGGAGTTTCATGATCATCCATGTAGGGTTTCAAAGAGAGGTAGGAGGTGGTTTGAATTTCTATGAAGGTGGGTTTCATCTCTAGTTTTCTAGGATAGTCAAAAGGAAAGTCTTATGGCTAGAACCTAAGTACTAAGAGGAAAAAAAAACATCACTAAAAATGAGGTCAACATTCCTGCATAATTAGATGAGCCTCTTCTTCAGCAATATGTGGTAGAGGCTGAAGAAGTGAAGGATTTCCCTTAAGGGCAATTGGAACAGCAGCAATGTCCTCTCTAGTAGAAATTTCCACCATTCTAGGAGGTGGAGTAGATGGTTCTATTACTACTACAGTATTGGGAGTAGTGATACCCATATGATGATCAAGAATCTCATTAGCCTTGAAAAATCTCAGTAGGTTCAATTGGAGCCGGAATCGAAGGAGGGAGGACCTTTGAGGGGGCACTATGCATTTTTTTTATTTTAAATGAGGGTGGGAGTGGTAATTATGAGAGTTAGATTAGCTAAACATTTGATAGTTAGAGCAATACATAGGAAATTGCTCAATAACTATTCTTAGCCAATAGCCTTGATATTGTGAGTCTATCCAAATTTCCTCAGGAGCAGTTAAAGTGATGTCCCTTACAACAAGTATTTCGGCTTCTGAATAACGAAAAAGATTAAAAATGGAGAGGTCCATTTTGAGTGACTTACCATAGACTACTACAATAGTGTACAACACTTCCTTGTTAAGAAGATGGAATTTCAGACCATGGAGGCGAATCCAGACCGGAATCATTGGTGGTTCAGTGTGTGGGTCGAAATCCACAGTCCATTTCAAAAACTTCTTCACGTGATTATCAATTCAAACTAATCTTTTAGCAAATAAGCATGTGTAACCCTCAACGTTGTTAAGTTGAATAAGGATGTGCCGCCCTTCTAATAGCCCAATTTTTCACTCGCTTACAAGGTGAATAAGCTCAAATTCCTTGCGAATATCTCAAGCTTGGGATGGCCATAAAGAAACTTGTCGAACAAAGCTAGACGACAAGAGAGCAAGAGTATTGCATTCAGCTATAGAAATGTAGATAGCTAGATTCCCATTTTTTGGACCAGCTTTCTTAATGAAGCAAAAATCACCACCCTCCGACAGAGCTTCGTGAAATAAGGCAGGAACAAACAAGATTTAAGAGTACCACAAGTGTGAACACTGGCAAGGGCTTCAACATAGGATCCATCCAAAGCCATATGTATATATATATCTATGATACGGACAACCAAAACCTAGTAGTGAAGTGAGAAAAAAACTCTCGAGGGTCAAGAAAATAGGCTAATCTTAAGAGAAGAAGAAACCCAAGAGATGCCAATAAAAGGACAGATAGGGAAGGAAAAAGAATGGAACAAGAAAGGAGAGAGGTTGTCGAAAATTATGAATATTGGAAAATGGGTGGAAAAGATGGCAGTAGATGGATCTTATTCCATATGAGAATCCCTTTTCACCGCTAACATCGAGGATCTAAGCTATCAAGCAAAAGAAAAAAAAAACATAATGAAATTTTTATCTTTTAGTTTAAAACTTTGAATAATAACTCGCTCTTTATGAGAAACTTGTTATTTTTGTTGGGGTTTACATTTTTATTTGTAACTCAACTTGCTCAACAATCACTCCCAAATTGAAATTGAAGCTTGCTTATTAAAAATTAAATTAAATTCAACATAGAATTGAATTGCATAAAATTATACACGCCTATCGTTTAAGAAGAATGAGACGGAAACTGTTTCTGTGATGTCTAAATAATGGTTTAGCATTAATCATATTTTAATTTAATACTAATTTTTATAAGAGTTTTGCAAACTTTAACAAGAGAAAATTTTGAATTTAAACAGCGTGGTTTACTCGGTTTAACTCACATGAACTTCTTTTCTGATTTGCTACCACTCATTTGGATTTTCATCTTAACAAGAAACTAATAATTAATGTTTAGTATTCAAAGAAATATAAAATATAAAACTCATAGATTAGTTGTACTCAAACATATATGAAATAAATTTTGGTTAAAATGTATTTGAATGAAGCACTAATTGAAACTAATTTATGTTAATCTCTCAATATGATCAAATCAAGGCCATTAATATGTTTTATATTTGACCTCAAAGATTTAAATAATTTTTTTTCAAAATACATGAAATGCAAATAAATTTTAATATATCATTATGGTATATTATAATTAGAAAAATTTTGGCATTGATTAAGTATCATCAATTAGTTTAATATAATCTAAACCATCTACAACTTGAATACATTATCTGTAACAGCTTTGGAAAGTTGAATAATTGTTAGGAAAAATGATAAGAAACTTAGGAAGTGTGAGTAGCCAGAGTTGAATCATACATGATAGTGGTCGCCGGAGAGAAGAAATGACCAACGGTGACGGTGATGTTGATTTCTCTAATGCTATGAGGCAAGTAATGCGTGATGAAATTCATATATTGAACGAAACACATGTGTCATGTCTATTGGAACCATCATTCCTTCCTGAGAAACTCCTCCAACACTCGAATGATTTACTTTTTGCATAGATTAACCAAATATTTTCTCAAACTTTTACGAGACAAATGATATTTCATATCATCAAGTTTATATTTTGTTTATTTCTCACTTAACTCATCTAATTGATAACCAAACAAATATTTAGTTAACTTTTTTCCTCTCATCTTACTACTTCAAACATTTATTGGNCGAGTCCACAAACGTCCTCCAAGTATTGCATCAAGCTAAAATTGGGTCTGGCTAGGAGTTTGATCAACATGTGGCACAGGCTTGGTCTAGGAGTGGGTTAGAGTGCTTGGGGAAGAGGGGTTTTAATTTGGAACTTACTCATTTGGTCTCGAGAAGCTTTTGGAACAATCAATTCCAAGGTTTGTGGAGTTTGGTGGAGTGACAGAAAAAGTCCTAAATTTCAAGCTTGAAATTAGGGTTTTATAGTGAGGGAAGTGGCTGAAATTTGATTGGGATGAGCTTAGGAAGGTCTGGGAAGCTCTGAAAGAAATTTGGAGGGGTCTCCCTAAGGAATTGACAGCACACTTCATTTGTCCGTGAGAGGAGCTCAATTTATATCCATGGAATAAGGGCATAATTGGCCAAGCCAGGGGGTGGAGAAGAATGCTTAGGTGGAAGGTTGAGCCGCTAAATTCACCATTTATGGGAGTGAGCCACATTGGATGGGCTCAATTTTGGGCTTAAACCAAGAAGGGGCTTCACGGTTTTTTGTTTTTTGGCGATTAGGCCCGCCGACCAGACCAAGGGAGGTGACTAGCAAGATCAGGAGTTTTACTTAGAGTTTTAATTGTGATTACATTGGGGCTTGAGGGCTGATGCCATGGGATAGAGAGCCTAGCCAAATTTGGAAATGGGTTTGCATGATTTAAGGGACCCTTGGTCCATGGCTCAAAATTTTGCTCTTGGCTGATTTGATTAGCATCCTAGGAGGCTAACCAAGGCAGGAGAAGATTAGGCTTGGTTAATTTCAAGGTATGGATTAATTTGGACTTTAAGCTCAAATTATGGTTTGGGCTAAAAATTGGATTTGGGCTTGACTTGCGCTTGGTTTAAAAACTATCTGAAAGGTCCAATAAGTTTATGGGAATGTCATGAGAAGTGTAGGAAGTGAATTGGGTGAAATTGAATCGGTCACATGGTTCAATTTAATGGTTCAATTTAATGGAATTTGAAGTTGGGCCAGTTTTGGGGTATTTGACTTGGGCTTGGTTTTAGGTTAGGTTTGGGTTTGGATTTGGGTCATGTAAAGGCTCAATTTGGTATAGGAAATTTCCAAGAGGAATTTAGTATTTGAAATTGGGGAAACTACATTGGTTATAGAGCTCAATTTGGTTAATTTTGGATTTTAGGTCAATTTAGGGTTAATGGGTTTGGGGTTGAAATTATGGTTTGGAATTGGGTTCAATTGGGTTGTAATTTAGTTTTAATTGGGCTAGGACACGAAAAAATTTGATGTGGAGTTGGAATTGGGGAAGTTTTAAATCAAGGTTGTGGAAATTGGTGGTGAATTGGAGATGTTGGACATTTAGGGGCAATTTGTGATTTTGGTTAATTTTGGTGGATTTAGGTGCAATTGGGCTCATTGAGTGGTTAGGATTGGTTTAAAGAAGGTTTGGGAATGATTTTGGAGGTTTTGGAAATTTTTGGGACATGAGTGGTGTTTTGGTAAATTTGGCAATTTAGGGGTAAAATTGATATTTTGGTAAAAATTGGGCATTTTGGCTAATTTTGATAAATTTGGGGCAATTAGGCTATCTAAAAAGGTTTAAAATGATTTTTGGGGTAAAATTGGGTTAAATTAGGGTCTTGGAAAATTTTTCGGATTTTGGGTGCTTTGGTTGAATTAGAGAATTGATTGGATATGGTGTCCATGCAAATCATGCAAACTCTCCCCTAAGGCTAAAAAGGCTTATGGGAAAGCTCAGCTTGGACCCTCTACATGTTGGTCTTAGCCAACTTAACTAAGGACAAAGGGCTTGGGACCATCCATTCAAGTTTCCAAAAGAGCAAAGGGAAATAGGTTCAATGTGTGTGATTTTGGGGTTTTAGGACAAGTGGGGAGTAGTGATTTGCTTGAGTGTGTGAGACACCAAACCCTTGCCACCAAGGGTCATCCTAAATTCATCAATCCTATGGGGACTCACCCTTGAATCCTCACATGTTGGTCTCAACCTTCCAAGTGCTGGAGTTTCATGATCATCCATGTAGGGTTTCAAAGAGAGCTAGGAGGTGGTTTGAATTTCTATGACGGTGGGTTTCATCTCTAGTTTTCTAGGATAGTCAAAAGGAAAGTCTTATGGCTAGAACCTAAGTACTAAGAGAAAAAAAAACATCACTAAAAATGAGGTCAACATTCCTGCATAATTAGATGAGCCTCTTCTTCAGCAATATGTGGTAGAGGCTGAAGAAGTGAAGGATTTCCCTTAAGGGCAATTGGAACAGCAGCAATGTCCTCTCTAGTAGAAATTTCCACCATTCCAGGAGGTGGAGTAGATGGTTCTATTACTACTACAGTATTGGGAGTAGTGATACCCATATGATGATCAAGAATCTCATTAGCCTTGAAAAATCTCAGTAGGTTCAATTGGAGCCGGAATCGAAGGAGGGAGGACCTTTGAGGGGGCACTATGCATTTTTTTTATTTTAAATGAGGGTGGGAGTGGTAATTATGAGAGTTAGATTAGCTAAACATTTGATAGTTAGAGCAATACATAGGAAATTGCTCAATAACTATTCTTAGCCAATAGCCTTGATATTGTGAGTCTATCCAAATTTCCTCAGGAGCAGTTAAAGTGATGTCCCTTACAACAAGTATTTCGGCTTCTGAATAACGAAAAAGATTAAAAATGGAGAGGTCCATTTTGAGTGACTTACCATAGACTACTACAATAGTGTACAACACTTCCTTGTTAAGAAGATGGAATTTCAGACCATGGAGGCGAATCCAGACCGGAATCATTGGTGGTTCAGTGTGTGGGTCGAAATCCACAGTCCATTTCAAAAACTTCTTCACGTGATTATCAATTCAAACTAATCTTTTAGCAAATAAGCATGTGTAACCCTCAACGTTGTTAAGTTGAATAAGGATGTGCCGCCCTTCTAATAGCCCAATTTTTCACTCGCTTACAAGGTGAATAAGCTCAAATTCCTTGCGAATATCTCAAGCTTGGGATGGCCATAAAGAAACTTGTCGAACAAAGCTAGACGACAAGAGAGCAAGAGTATTGCATTCAGCTATAGAAATGTAGATAGCTAGATTCCCATTTTTTGGACCAGCTTTCTTAATGAAGCAAAAATCACCACCCTCCGACAGAGCTTCGTGAAATAAGGCAGGAACAAACAAGATTTAAGAGTACCACAAGTGTGAACACTGGCAAGGGCTTCAACATAGGATCCATCCAAAGCCATATGTATATATATATCTATGATACGGACAACCAAAACCTAGTAGTGAAGTGAGAAAAAAACTCTCGAGGGTCAAGAAAATAGGCTAATCTTAAGAGAAGAAGAAACCCAAGAGATGCCAATAAAAGGACAGATAGGGAAGGAAAAAGAATGGAACAAGAAAGCAGAGAGGTTGTCGAAAATTATGAATATTGGAAAATGGGTGGAAAAGATGGCAGTAGATGGATCTTATTCCATATGAGAATCCCTTTTCACCGCTAACATCGAGGATCTAAGCTATCAAGCAAAAGAAAAAAAAAACATAATGAAATTTTTATCTTTTAGTTTAAAACTTTGAATAATAACTCGCTCTTTATGAGAAACTTGTTATTTTTGTTGGGGTTTACATTTTTATTTGTAACTCAACTTGCTCAACAATCACTCCCAAATTGAAATTGAAGCTTGCTTATTAAAAATTAAATTAAATTCAACATAGAATTGAATTGCATAAAATTATACACGCCTATCATTTAAGAAGAATGAGACGGAAACTGTTTCTGTGATGTCTAAATAATGGTTTAGCATTAATCATATTTTAATTTAATACTAATTTTTATAAGAGTTTTGCAAACTTTAACAAGAGAAAATTTTGAATTTAAACAGCGTGGTTTACTCGGTTTAACTCACATGAACTTCTTTTCTGATTTGCTACCACTCATTTGGATTTTCATCTTAACAAGAAACTAATAATTAATGTTTAGTATTCAAAGAAATATAAAATATAAAACTCATAGATTAGTTGTACTCAAACATATATGAAATAAATTTTGGTTAAAATGTATTTGAATGAAGCACTAATTGAAACTAATTTATGTTAATCTCTCAATATGATCAAATCAAGGCCATTAATATGTTTTATATTTGACCTCAAAGATTTAAATAATTTTTTTTCAAAATACATGAAATGCAAATAAATTTTAATATATCATTATGGTATATTATAATTAGAAAAATTTTGGCATTGATTAAGTATCATCAATTAGTTTAATATAATCTAAACCATCTACAACTTGAATACATTATCTGTAACAGCTTTGGAAAGTTGAATAATTGTTAGGAAAAATGATAAGAAACTTAGGAAGTGTGAGTAGCCAGAGTTGAATCATACATGATAGTGGTCGCCGGAGAGAAGAAATGACCAACGGTGACGGTGATGTTGATTTCTCTAATGCTATGAGGCAAGTAATGCGTGATGAAATTCATATATTGAACGAAACACATGTGTCATGTCTATTGGAACCATCATTCCTTCCTGAGAAACTCCTCCAACACTCGAATGATTTACTTTTTGCATAGATTAACCAAATATTTTCTCAAACTTTTACGAGACAAATGATATTTCATATCATCAAGTTTATATTTTGTTTATTTCTCACTTAACTCATCTAATTGATAACCAAACAAATATTTAGTTAACTTTTTTCCTCTCATCTTACTACTTCAAACATTTATTGGTTCTTTTATGTGTATGTGTGTGTTTGTTTCTTTATTTATTATGTCAGGTTGGAGATGTACAAGTATCTCTAACAAGCCTCAAACACTAGAAGATTGATTCAACATGGTATAATGAGCTTGTGCTAATAATATAAGTATAATCTAATTAAACAAACATGTTCGCCTATCTCACAAGGAACATAATATATAAAAGGAATGTCTTGCAAGAAAATATAATGAGCCAATATCTCTTAAGGAAAATACAAACTTCCGCATCATACCTACCAAAAAAAATTAAAAAAAAAATTAATGAGTGAGAGAGTAAAAGGAAGAAAAGCCTAATTAGTTTATACTATTATACAATACAATAATGATGTTGTAAATGCATTAATGTTAAGAAAGTGGAGCGCTGTGCACTTCTTCCTTTGGAAAATCATTAAAATGTTAATTATGTGATTAATTAACTTCCTAATTAAAGCTTCTCGCATCTTCTCTGTGCTTCCCGCCTCCCATTTTTGGTCTCACGCGGAACTGTGTCCCATATATTCACCTTCCTTTGCCGCCTTTTGCTTATGGTAGTTAGTTGTTTTGCTTTATATGGGCTTTTGCTTGCTACTTATAAATAGGAATAAGTGCCAAGCCCATATACGCCCTCAAGCCAACCTGCTCTCCCTCCTTCATCCTTCGGTTGCGAAGCCTAAGAGAAAAGAAAGGCTTGTTTTTTTGTTTTCTCTCCTTAAATCTTCTTCACATAGCTCTCAATTGAGAGAGAGAGGAAGAGAGAGAGAAAGATTGTTTCTTGTAATCGTCGAAGTGATCAACGGGTGCATTCCTTGAACCTAATAAAATCCTCTGCAGCTCCGTGGACGCAGAAAATTTGTCGAACCACGTAAATCTGTGTGTTTCATTGTGATTTTATGTTTTGCAATTTTTCTCGATCCAATTTTTTGCTTTATTGTCGTCGTTTTCACAAGAACTGGTATCAGAGCTTAGATTCAAATTTCAGGGAAAGCGATGGCTGGAGATGATGTGATGACATTGGAGATCGAGAAGTTCAATGGCACAAATTTTGCTTACTGGAGGATGCAGATAGAAGACTACCTCTATGGGAAGAAACTTCATCTTCTGTTATTGGGAAATAAGTCAGAAAAGATTGACGAGGCGGAATGGAATTCGTTGGATTAACAAGTTCTTGGGGTTATATGATTAACCCTATCGATGTATGTTGCTCAGAGCGTCATCAAGGAGAGGACTACTGCAGATTTCATGACGACTTTATCCAGTATATATGAAAAGCCATCAACGAATAATAAGGTGCATCTGATGAAGAAGTTATTCAATTTGAAGATGATGGAAGGACATCTGTTGCACAACATCTAAATGATTTCAATAATATCACAATTAATTGTCGTCTATTGAAATTGATTTTGATGATGAGATACATGTGTTGATATTATTTGTTTCACTGCTAAATTGCTGTGAAGCCATGAAAATGGCAGTTTACAGTTTTGTATGTAAATCTAAATTGAAATATGATGATATTAGTGATTTGATTTTGAATGAAAATGAGCACATGAAAGATTCTAGCATGATTTCAGGTTTGAGTTTGGCACTGATTGTTGATTCCAGAAGGAGACCACAAGACAGAAACTCAAACAGAGGACGATCAAAATCAAAGTCTGGTCAGCAGAGAACCTACTGGAATTTTGACAAGGCTGGCCACATAAAAAAGGAACTGCAATAATCCTGAGAAGAAGGAGAATGATGACACTAATGTTGTAGCTAAAGAGATGCAAGATGTGCTATTACTGGCAGTTCACAATTTTGTTGATGACTGGATACTGGATTCAATGGCTTCTTTCCACACAACTTCCCTCCGGGAGTTGATGCAGAACTATGTTGTTGGTAACTTTGAGAACTATATCTAGCTGATGGAAAAGCTCTAGACGTTGTGGGGATGAGAGACGTTGATAGTACACTCGTTGACAAGAGCAAATGGACTTTGCAAAAAGTTTGGCACATTCCTGAGTTGAAGAAAAATATCATATTTGTTGGGCAGCTCAATGAGGGCGATCATTCAGTAGTGTTCTCAGATAGTACATAGAAGGTTACTAAAGGAGCATTAGTGCTGGCTTGGGGTAAGAAAATTGACACACTATATATGACTACAGGTTTACTCGGGCGTGGACACATAAGTCAGAGGTGCATTATGTGAAAGCAGAAGAAAGATAGTTTCCTGAAAAGTGGCAGAGCACCAAAGATAGGAAAATCTAATCTTATGCGGACATATGGTGGAGAACCACAGAGCTATGGAGAAATCTTGCAAAATGAAAATTTGAGCAAGTGATAGTTGGCTATGAAGGTGAATACAGATTCCCTGCCAGGGAATTAGACTTGGAAGCTGACAAAATTTTCACTGGGGAAGAAGGCATTGCACAACAAGTGGGTATACCGGGTGAAGATCGTGCTTGATAGTAGTAAAAGGTACAAGGCTGGACTTGTTGAGAAAAACATTCAACTGAGGCAAGATGTTGCCCACGTAGTAGGAGTTGTAAGCAGATTCATGAGTAACCCAGGAATTAACTTGGAGGTACAAGGCTACGTTGAAGTTGTTATGTCAACTAGGGGTGTCACTCTTGAGAAACCAAAGTTGTGTGCAGCTTCAGTTGGTCTTCTAGCGTGAAGACAGTGGCTTTAAGTTGCAGAGGTGGAGAATATCACGTTTGAGAAAAAGAACGACGCATCCAGTGGATGGTGAAGTCAATGTTTTGGTCTCCAAGTAGGAGAATTGTTAAGGATGTGGAGCCCTGTGCACTTATTCCATTGGAAAATCATTAAAGTGTTAATTATGAGATTAATTAACTTCCAATTAAAGCTTCACGCTTCTTCCCTGCGATTTTTGCTTTCCATTTTTGGTCTCACGTGGAACCGCGTCCCGTATATTCTCCTTCCTTGCCACCTTTTGCTTATGGTAGTTAGCTATTTTTCTTTATATGGGCTTTTGTTGCAACTTATAAATTGGAATAGGTGTCAGGCCCATATACGTCCTCAAGCCAACCAGCTCTCCCTCCTTCATCCTTTGGCTGTGAACCCTAAGAGAAAAGAAAGGCTTGTTTTCTATTTTCTCTCCTTGAATCTTCTCCACGTGGCTCTTAGTTAAGAGAGAGAGACAGAAGGTGAGGAGAGAGAGAGGAAAAGAGAGAAAGATTGTTTCTTGTAATCGTCGAGGTGATCGACGGGTTTATTCCTTGAAGCTAATAAAATCCCCTGCAGCTCCGTGGAGGTAGACAATTTGTCGAACCACGTAAATCTGTGTGTTTCGCTGTGCTTTTCTGTTTTGTGATTTTTCTCGATCCAATTTTTTGCTTTATTGCCGTAATTTTTCACAACAGTTAATTCATATGATTGTTAAAAACATTCAACAAACAAAAATGGCTTGAACTTATGACTCACATGTTAAAATTTTATAGGTCAGTTAAGTATTATTTTTAGAGTTTGAACATATAATGAAAAAAATTGTTGGATTTTGCTTTGTAAAATTTTTAGAAGAGTTTGATATATAAAGATGATGCTTATTGATCCTACTTTGGTGGACTCATAATCTATGGAACTTGAGAGAGGATTCCATTTCATACTGAATCAAATTCTTAATTTGAAATTATCTATTATGTTATAAAATCACAATTACATGATTCATATGACTATAGTGCTTCCAACGATCGAAATTCCCATGCCATGTAGAATAATATCTAGGGAAATATTTTAATTTCCTACATAAATGCTTCCTACATAAATGCAATAGAATAAACTCGTGATTCAATTCTATTTCCACAACTTTTCTACCCTAATTGGAGAATCTTTGATTTTGTAGTCAACAGATCAAATTAAACTATGAAATAAANTTGAATTGAATTCTTAATCAAAATTTTCTATTATGTTATAAAATCACAAATTACATGATTCATATGACTATAGTGCTTCCAACGATCGAAATTCCCATGCCACGTAGAATAATATCTAGGGAAATATTTTAATTTCCTACATAAATGCAATAGAATAAACTCGTGATTCAATTCTATTTTCACAACTTTTCTACCCTAATTGGAGAATCTTTGATTTTGTAGTCAACAGATCAAATTAAACTATGAAATAAAATTTCTAATTAGAGGTATCGAAATTGAAACCTAAAAGAAGTTTCATATATGATTCTTAAACTTCACTTGAGAATTGCTATAAGGTATTTGATGTGATTTCCATGAACTTTTTTTTATTGATTTGTTATTNTAAATCTCATATATGATTCTGAAACTTCACTTGAGAATTGCTATAAGGTATTTGATGTGATTTCCATGAACTTTTTTTTATTGATTTGTTATTAGTTGATAGAGCATAAATCATCAAACATATATGACATTATCTCTATAAATCCCATGATTTTCAAAAAGAGATTTATGGTAGAAAGTTAGATTGTGAAGCATAATTTTTGTCAAATGTGATGGGCAAATATTGTTATGGATGGCCTTTCGTAAGTCTGTCATAAATGTGAGAGGGATGGAGTTCCAAAATGTATCCAATATTAAGATTATTTTATTAAAAATATTTAGAAAACTTATTACATCTCGACTACCCTAAGTATTATAATGAGAGAAAAACCATCATATGTTTTTATTTGAATAATCAGAGTTATATTTTCTCCATAATTAAAAAATAATAAAATCTATAGCTATTGCAATAGGATATGATCATTAATTAGGCAAACTTCAGTAAAATTATTATGTTTTTGTGTTGACTCTCATTTTTATTTTATATTTTAGCAATCTCAGTGATTACTAAAATATATTTAGTAACAAGTTGTTTAACTATTTGTTACTAACAATAATATATTTTAACTATTTACTAGCAAGTTGTTTAATAAATATGCAATCATAATTTATTTATTTTTTCATATATTTAGGGGAAAAAATAAATGGTGCTCAATAAAATGTATCAAAATATTAAAGCCATTTTGCATTTGCTAATTTGTGGCATTTGTTTGCTCTAACCATGAGGATCAATGACCATAATTACTATGGCACTAAATATGCATAAATAATAAAAAAAATGATTAACACAATTTGAGGATACTTAATATTTCAAAGATTGATTTTGGGGAAACAGGATAGACAGTTCAAGAATGTTTGTGACTTATATAATCAGTAGGGAGGGAGGGAGAAAAAGTAGCAAGAGCTTCTTTGTTAATTATTTTTGCATAGTCCTAATGCTCTCTAACGAGTATGCTTATAATATTATTATACATGGTACCTCATATAAACTTATAACCAACCTGATATATTCTTTACTTAACACTGCATTTCCCTTTAAACTAAACATGTCCTCAAAGTCAAGCAAACACACATAAAGAAATAAAAAGATGAAATCTAATTTGTCATTTAATCCATGCAAAAAGATCTATGCAAAGGCAGACAGATATTGGTGTAATATCAACATAATAGACAAAGACAATATATTAACATGTTGATTATTCTTCAATCAAAAATTTCAAAATAAGTTAAAGGATAACCATTTTCCCTCCAAAAGCATTATGAAGTAATTCAAAAGCTTCATATCAAAGCCTTCGATGGTATGGTTGGTCACACCGAACAAATAAAGTACTGAAAAATTGCATGCTCTCAAGAAAGATCCCTCCATTTTTTTAATTTGTCTTAGTCAAAATATTCTCTTCGTGGAAGTTTTTTTTACCATATACATGCATAGATGTATATACATATACATATATTTCATGTGTGCTAGAAAATTCACAGCGGTGGAGTAATGAATTATTGTCTTAGCATTGCGCGAGAATTCAACATACACTCATGTAAAAGAAAATAACCAGTAATGACATCAGAAGTTTTTACATAGAAAACTCGTAAAGAGAAAAAATCACAGGGTCTGACTCAGATGTAAAATTTCACTATTGATTGATGATTATTGAGACCCCTTGTCCCACAGACAGAAAAGACGGTGTTCTGTCGATTGTGTTTGACGGCGACAGTAGTGCTCGATGACGGTCGGTGGTGGTCGACAATGGTTGGCAGTGGTCTGGATAGTGTTGGAGTTCAGCTCTTTCTCAAAGCTTTAAGTTCTCTCAAACCTCTAGCTCTCCCATTTATGAGAGGAGTGAGGCTTTATTTATAGTGTTATAGGTGCAATCAATGTAAGAATATGAACTATTTTGATCTGACAGTCTGGAAAGCTTTCTTCGATCAAAGGGCAATTAATGGACATTTGAGTGCCTTAACAATGTCTGCATTGAACAATCATAGGCTCGTTGAATTTGTCTTATTGAGATGCTCGAATTGACTATGAACTCATCAAATTCAGCATCTGTTTGTCCTTCCATATGAGTCTAAAAATCTTCGAAGAGAGGTTTAATGACTTGATTTGAGCATGGTATGACTCAAATTGGACTAATTTTGATATCAGGTCTGGCTCGTTGAGTCAATCAAATTGACTATAAATTTGATGAAATTGGAGCTCTGAATGACTCCTAATTGAAGTTCAATTGTTTCTTGCTCGAAAAGTTACCTCGAAATTTATGTCATGCCTCGAGATTCATGTTGGATGATGAAAATTTGTTGGCGGCGTATCGATGTTTATGCATATACATATACTTATACATATACATACATATATATATATATATATATATATATATATATATACACATACANCTAGGAGGTGGTTTGAATTTCTATGACGGTGGGTTTCATCTCTAGTTTTCTAGGATAGTCAAAAGGAAAGTCTTATGGCTAGAACCTAAGTACTAAGAGAAAAAAAAACATCACTAAAAATGAGTTCAACATTCCTGCATAATTAGATGAGCCTCTTCTTCAGCAATATGTGGTAGAGGCTGAAGAAGTGAAGGATTNGTAGGAGGTGGTTTGAATTTCTATGAAGGTGGGTTTCATCTCTAGTTTTCTAGAATAGTCAAAAGGAAAGTCTTATGGCTAGAACCTAAGTACTAAGAGGAAAAAAAAACATCACTAAAAATGAGGTCAACATTCCTGCATAATTAGATGAGCCTCTTCTTCAGCAATATGTGGTAGAGGCTGAAGAAGTGAAGGATTTCCCTTAAGGGCAATTGGAACAGCAGCAATGTCCTCTCTAGTAGAAATTTCCACCATTCTAGGAGGTGGAGTAGATGGTTCTGTTACCACTACAGTATTGCGAGTAGTGATACCCATATGATGATCAAGAATCTCATTAGCCTTGAGAAATCTCAGTAGGTTCAATTGGAGCCGGAACCGAAGGAGGGAGGACCTTAGAGGGGGCACTATGCATTTTTTTTTATTTTAAATGAGGGTGGGAGTGGTAATTATGAGAGTTAGATTAGCCAAACATTTGATAGTTAGAGCAATACATAGGAAATTGCTCAATAACTATTCTTAGCCAATAGCCTTGATATTGTGAGTCTATCCAAATTTCCTCAGGAGCAGTTAAAGTGATGTCCCTTACAACAAGTATTTCGGCTTCTGAATAACGAAAAAGATTAAAAATGGAGAGGTCCATTTTGAGTGGCTTACCATAGACTACTACAATAGTGTACAACACTTCCTTGTTAAAAAAGATGGAATTTCAGACCATGGAGGTGAATCCAGACCGGAATCATTGGTGGTTCAGTGCGTGGGTCGAAATCCACAGTCCATTTCAAAAACTTCTTCACGTGATTATCAATTCAAACTAATCTTTTAGCAAATAAGCATGTGTAACCCTCAACGTTGTTAAGTTGAATAAGGATGTGCCGCCCTTCTAATAGCCCAATTTTTCACTCGCTTACAAGGTGAATAAGCTCAAATTCCTTGCGAATATCTCAATCTTGGGATGGCCATAAAGAAACTTGTCGAACAAAGCTAGACGATAAGAGGAAGCAAGAGTATTGCATTCAGCTATAGAAATGTAGATAGCTAGATTCCCATTTTTTGGACCAGCTTTCTTAATGAAGCAAAAATCACCACCCTCCGACAGAGCTTCGTGAAATAAGGCAGGAACAAACAAGATTTAAGAGTACCACAAGTGTGAACACTGGCAAGGGCTTCAACATAGGATCCATCCAAAGCCATATGTATATATATATCTATGATACGGACAACCAAAACCTAGTAGTGAAGTGAGAAAAAAACTCTCGAGGGTCAAGAAAATAGGCTAATCTTAAGAGAAGAAGAAACCCAAGAGATGCCAATAAAAGGACAGATAGGGAAGGAAAAAGAATGGAACAAGAAAGGAGAGAGGTTGTCGAAAATTATGAATATTGGAAAATGGGTGGAAAAGATGGCAGTAGATGGATCTTATTCCATATGAGAATCCCTTTTCACCGCTAACATCGAGGATCTAAGCTATCAAGCAAAAGAAAAAAAAAACATAATGAAATTTTTATCTTTTAGTTTAAAACTTTGAATAATAACTCGCTCTTTATGAGAAACTTGTTATTTTTGTTGGGGTTTACATTTTTATTTGTAACTCAACTTGCTCAACAATCACTCCCAAATTGAAATTGAAGCTTGCTTATTAAAAATTAAATTAAATTCAACATAGAATTGAATTGCATAAAATTATACACGCCTATCGTTTAAGAAGAATGAGACGGAAACTGTTTCTGTGATGTCTAAATAATGGTTTAGCATTAATCATATTTTAATTTAATACTAATTTTTATAAGAGTTTTGCAAACTTTAACAAGAGAAAATTTTGAATTTAAACAGCGTGGTTTACTCGGTTTAACTCACATGAACTTCTTTTCTGATTTGCTACCACTCATTTGGATTTTTATCTTAACAAGAAACTAATAATTAATGTTTAGTATTCAAAGAAATATAAAATATAAAACTCATAGATTAGTTGTACTCAAACATATATGAAATAAATTTTGGTTAAAATGTATTTGAATGAAGCACTAATTGAAACTAATTTATGTTAATCTCTCAATATGATCAAATCAAGGCCATTAATATGTTTTATATTTGCCCTCAAAGATTTAAATAATTTTTTTCAAAAGACATGAAATGCAAATAAATTTTAATATATCACTATGGTATATTATAATTAGAAAAATTTTGGCATTGATTAAGTATCATCAATTAGTTTAATATAATCTAAACCATCTACAACCTGAATGCATTTTCTGTAACAGCTTTGGAAAGTTGAATAATTGTTAGGAGAAATGATAAGAAACTTAGGAAGTGTGAGTAGCCAGAGTTGAATCATACATGATAGTGGTTGCCAGAGAGAAGAAATGACCAACGGTGACGGTGATGTTGATTTCTCTAATGCTATGAGGCAAGTAATCTGTGATGAAATTCATATATTGAACGGTACACATGTGTCACGTCTATTGGAATCATCATTCCTTCCTGAGAAACTCCTCCAAAACTCGAATGATTTACTTTTTGCATAGATTAACCAAATAAACTTTTACGAGACAAATCATATTTCATATCATCAAGTTTATATTTTGTTTATTTCTCACTTAACTAATCTAATTGATAACCAAACAAATATTTAGTTAACTTTTTTCCTCTCATCTTACTACTTCAAACATTTATTGGTTCTTTTATGTGTATGTGTGTGTTTGTTTCTTTATTTATTATGTCAGGTTGGAGATGTACAAGTATCTCTAACAAGCCTCAAACACTAGAAGATTGATTCAACATGGTATAATGAGCTTGTGCTAATAGTATAAGTATAATCTAATTAAACAAACATGTTCGCCTATCTCACAAGGAACATAATATATAAAAGGAATGTCTTGCAAGAAAATATAATGAGCCAATATCTCTTAAGGAAAATACAAACTTCCGCATCATACCTACAAAAAAAATTAAAAAAAAATTTAATGAGTGAGAGAGTAAAAGGAAGAAAAGCCTAATTAGTTTATACTATTATACAATACAATAATGATGTTGTAAATGCATTAATGTTAAGAAAGTGGAGCGCTGTGCACTTCTTCCTTTGGAAAATCATTAAAATGTTAATTATGTGATTAATTAACTTCCTAATTAAAGCTTCTCGTATCTTCTCTGTGCTTCCCGCCTCCCATTTTTGGTCTCACGCGGAACTGTGTCCCGTATATTCTCCTTCCTTTGCCGCCTTTTGCTTATGGTAGTTAGTTGTTTTGCTTTATATGGGCTTTTGCTTGCTACTTATAAATAGGAATAAGTGCCAAGCCCATATACGCCCTCAAGCCAACCTGCTCTCCCTCCTTCATCCTTCGGTTGTGAAGCCTAAGAGAAAAGAAAGGCCTGTTTTTTGTTTTCTCTCCTTGAATCTTCTTCACGTGGCTCTCAATTGAGAGAGAGAGGAAGAGAGAGAGAGAGAGATTGTTTCTTGTAATCATCGAAGTGATCAACGGGTGCATTCCTTGAAGCTAATAAAATCCTCTGCAGCTCCGTGGACGCAGACAATTTGCCGAACCACGTAAATCTGTGTGTTTCGTTGTAGTTTTATGTTTTGTAATTTTTCTCGATCCAATTTTTTGCTTTATTGTCATCGTTTTCACAACAACTGGTATCAGAGCTCAGATTCAGATTTGAGGGAAAGTGATGGCTGGAGATGATGTGATGACATCGGAGATCGAGAAGTTCAATGACACAAATTTTGCTTACTGGAGGATGCAGATAGAAGACTACCTCTATGGGAAGAAACTTCATCTTCTGTTATTGGGAAATAAGTCTGAAAAGATTGACGAGGCGGAATGGAATTCATTGGATTAACAAGTTCTGGGGGTTATATGATTAACCCTATCGATGTATGTTGCCCAGAACGTCATCAAGGAGAGGACTACTGCAGATTTCATGACGACTTTATCCAGTATATATGAAAAACCATCAACGAATAATAAGGTGCATCTGATGAAGAAGTTATTCAATTTGAAGATGATGGAAGGTACATCTGTTGCACAACATCTAAATGATTTCAATAATATCACAATTAATTGTCGTCTATTGAAATTGATTTTGATGATGAGATACATGTGTTGATATTATTTGTTTCATTGTTAAATCGCTGTGAAGCCATGAGAATGACAGTTAGCAGTTCTGTCTGTAAATCTAAATTGAAATATGATGATATTAGTGATTTGATTTTGAATGAAAAGGAGCACAGGAAAGATTCTAGCATGATTTCAGGTTCGAGTTCGGCACTTATTGTTGATTCCAGAAGGAGACCACAAGACAGAAACTCAAATAGAGGACGATCAAAATCAAAGTCTGGTCAGCACACAACCTACTGGAATTATGACAAGGCTGGCCACATAAAAAAGGAACTGCAATAATCCTAAAAAGAAGGAGAATGAAGACGCTAATGTTGTAGCTAAAGAGATGCAAGATGTGCTATTACTGGCAGTTCACAATTTTGTTGATGACTGGATGCTGGATTCAATGGCTTCTTTCCACACAACTCCCCTCCTGGAGTTGATGCAGACTATGTTGCTGGTAACTTTGAGAACTATATCTAGTTGATGGAAAAGCTCTAGACGTTGTGGGGATGAGAGACGTTGATATTACACTCGTTGACAAGAGCAAATGGACTTTGCAAAAAGTTTGGCACATTCCTGAGTTGAAGAAAAATATCATATTTGTTGGGCAGCTCAATGAGGGCGATCATTCAGTAGTGTTCTCAGATAGTACATAGAAGGTTACTAAAGGAGCATTAGTGCTGGCTTGGGGTAAGAAAATTGACACACTATATATGACTACAGGTTTACTCGGGCGTGGACACATGAGTCAAAGGTGCATTATGTGAAAGCAGAAGAAAGATAGCTTCCTGAAAAGTGGCAGAGCACCAAAGACAGGAAAATCTAATCTTATACGGACATATGGTGGAGAACCACAGAGCTATGGAGAAATCTTGCAAGATGAAAAATTTGAGCAAGTGATAGTTGGCTATGAAGGTGAAGACGGATTCCCTGCCAGGGAATTAAACTTGGAAGCTGACAAAACTTTCACTAGGGAAGAAGACATTGCACAACAAGTGGGTATACCAGGTGAAGACCGCACTTGGTAGCAGTAAGAGGTACAAGGCTGGACTTGTTGAGAAAGACTTTTAACTGAGGCAAGATGTTGCCCATGTAGTAGGAGTTGTAAGCAGATTCATGAGTAACCCAGGAATTAACTTGAAGGTACAAGGCTACGTTGAAGTTGTTATGTCAACTAGGGGTGTCACTCTTGAGAAACCAAAGTTGTGTGCAGCTTCAGTTGGTCTTCTAGCGTGAAGACAGTGGCTTTAAGTTGCAGAGGTGGAGAATATCACGTTTGAGAAAAAGAACGACGCATCCGGCGGATGGTGAAGTCAATGTTCTGGTCTCCAAGTTGGAGAATTGTTAAGGATGTGGAGCCCTGTGCACTTATTCCTTTGGAAAATCATTAAAGTGTTAATTATGAGATTAATTAACTTCCAATTAAAGCTTCACGCTTCTTCCCTATGATTTTTGCTTCCCATTTTTTGTCTCACGTGGAACCGCGTCCCATATTTTCTCCTTCCTTGCCACCTTTTGCTTATGGTAGTTAGCTATTTTTCTTTATATGGGCTTTTGTTGCAACTTATAAATAGGAATAGGTGTCAGGCCCATATACGTCTTCAAGCCAACCAGCTCTCCCTCCTTCATCCTTCGGCTATGAAGCCTAAGAGAAAAGAAAGGCTTGTTTTCTATTTTCTCTCCTTGAATCTTCTTCACGTGGCTCTTAGTTTAGAGAGACAGAGACAGAAGGTGAGGAGAGAGAGAGGAAAAGAGAGAAAGATTGTTTCTTGTAATTGTCGAGGTGATCGACGGGTTTATTCCTTGAAGCTTATAAAATCCCCTGCAGCTCCGTGGAGGTAGACAATTTGCCGAACCACGTAAATCTGTGTGTTTCGCTGTGCATTTCTGTTTTGTGATTTTTCTCGATCCGATTTTTTGCTTTATTGCCGTAATTTTTCACAACAGTTAATTCATATGATTGTTAAAAACATTCAACAAACAAAAATGGCTTGAACTTATGACACATGTTAAAATTTTGTAGGTCAGTTAAGTATTATAATTTAGAGTTTGAACGTATAATGAAAAAATTTGTTGGATTTTGCTTTGTAAAATTTTTAGAAGAGTTTGATATATAAAGATGATGCTTATTGATCCTACTTTGGTGGACTCATAATCTATGGAACTTGAGAGAGGATTCCATTTCATACTGAATCAAATTCTTAATTTGAAATTATCTATTATGTTATAAAATCACAATTACATGATTCATATGACTATAGTGCTTCCAACGATCGAAATTCCCATGCCATGTAGAATAATATCTAGGGAAATATTTTAATTTCCTACATAAATGCTTCCTACATAAATGCAATAGAATAAACTCGTGATTCAATTCTATTTCCACAACTTTTCTACCCTAATTGGAGAATCTTTGATTTTGTAGTCAACAGATCAAATTAAACTATGAAATAAAATTTCTAATTAGAGGTATCGAAATTGAAACCTAAAATAAATCTCATATATGATTCTGAAACTTCACTTGAGAATTGCTATAAGGTATTTGATGTGATTTCCATGAACTTTTTTTTATTGATTTGTTATTAGTTGATAGAGCATAAATCATCAAACATATATGACATTATCTCTATAAATCCCATGATTTTCAAAAAGAAATTTATGGTAGAAAGTTAGATTGTGAAGCATAATTTTTGTCAAATGTGATGGGCAAATATTGTTATGGATGGCCTTTCGTAAGTCTGTCATAAATGTGAGAGGGATGGAGTTCCAAAATGTATCCAATATTAAGATTATTTTATTAAAAATATTTAGAAAACTTATTACATCTCGACTACCCTAAGTATTATAATGAGAGAAAAACCATCATATGTTTTTATTTGAATAATCAGAGTTATATTTTCTCCATAA
>JXCR01122027.1:94312-129312 GCA_002079205.1 Phalaenopsis hybrid cultivar
ATATATATATATGTATGTATCTATTAATGTATGTATATATAGATATTTCTTTATATAAATGTATATATAGATATGTATGCATAGGTAGAGCATCCGCTTCAGCGGTGTAAGTTCTTTCTGGTCTGGGGTTCGAATCGTGCCTCTGCAAGCATTGCTTTAAGGAGAGGGTACTCAAATATTTAGGTGCATTGGTCGCCCCCAGACTTGACGGGAGTTGAGCCACCCAACCCATTCTTTTTAATATATATAAATGTGTGTGTCTCTACATACATTTCTATATATCTACGTACTAATCTATACATACATACATATGCATGTATGTATATAGACATGTATGCATGTATGCATGTGTGTATATAAATATGTATGCATGCATGAATGCATGCATGTGTGTATATGTGTGCACGCGCGCGTCGCGCGCCCAAGTCGGTTGGTAGAACATCCGCTTCGGCGGTGTAAGTCCTCTCTAGTTTGGGGTTTGATTCCCTTCGTGTGTAGGGCGAAACACTCAAATTGTTAGGCGCATTAGTGATGACCGGGGCTCATATAATAGCCTTCGAACATTCTTTCTTATATATATATATATATATATATATATATATATATNCATGCATGCATGTGTGTGTGTGTGTGTTCGTGCGCGCGTCGCGCGCCTAAGTTGGTTGGTAGAACATCCGCTTCGACGGTGTAAGTCCCCTCTAGTTTGGGGTTTGATTCTCTTCGTGTGTAGGGTGAGACACTCAAATCGTTAGGTGCATTGTTGATAACCGGGGCTCATATAATAGCCTTCGAACATTCTTTCTTATATATATATATATATATATATATATATATATATATATATATATCTTTGAAAAAAAATCCCAAATTGGTTATGTTTGCCGCATCTATTGTTTGAAATTTCTTCGCCTGAGTCTATAGATCATAGAGTCCCTCGTGATCCCAAATCCACAATTTACTATGTGATTGGCCATTCATTTAGGAGGAAAGCTTGTTATCCAAGTTGCAACAACAATTTTTGAATAGAAAAAGTACCTCTCAAAGCATAATGAATCCTAATGTTGTTGAGTTTGTTCCTTCTAAAGATCGGCACCAAGATATAGAAAAAACCGCAGTTCTCTGCGAAGAAGCTCAAGATCCAGAAAAGGCTTCTTCTAAGCCTCAAGAATCTACAAATGCAGCAAAGATTGAAACTTTATGTGCCCGTTACTCGCAAGAGAAGATAAATGTTGAGAAACATAATAAAAAAGGGATCAGAGATAATAATGGAAGAAATGAAACTACGAACTTGCAAAAAACTGAGCTTGGACGACAGATTCTTCTTAGCCTAGTTGTGAAATGATTTCAGCATATGATCTCTGTTTTCAATTTCAACAGAGCATAATGTGCAATAATATCTTACAAAGTATGAACTTATGTTAAATTTTTTATTGCATTTTATTACAATATATTAGATGAATATAAATAAATTGAGATGTTTCACCAACAAATGAACAAATAACTCTGTTGTCATTCATATCAGACCAAAATAGTCTCAAAGTAGACAACCGCATCCTACTTTTCCTATTACTCTGCCATTCTATCTACTCAATCATAAAAGAAGTTTCTTTAAAAGTTTAGGAAAATGTTAGGTTTAGTTCATAAAAATCATTATGAACATTTATATATTATCATAAGTTTTTTGTATGGTAATTTATTTCATCTCAATAAGTCCAATGCACATTTGGAAATCTGAAATTCTATATATGGGAAATATTACCATTTGTCACCATGGAAATTGCTTTAACCAACTCAAATTAGCTACCTCCTAACAATGGCCTCTATTGAAGCACTTTCAAGCTTAGTTAGGATTTTGATAATCCCTTCTTGAAAATATCTCTCCTTTGAACTTCTAGTATATGACTAGAGAAGTTCCAAATAGTATTCCTCATTAATCTATGATTCAATTCCAAAACATAGATCCTTTTATAAGCTTTCCCCTTGTTTAGAATAGTTATACAATCCTAAATCAATATTACTATCTTCAATAAAGTTGTTGAAATCTCAATATAATATAGTATTTAAATTTTTTTGTGTAGTGGTGTAAAAAATTGATTATCTTATTTTGATTTGTCATCTAATCGAACATTATGACTTGACGTCCTTTAAGTACTTCAAACAAATGATATCAGTTGTTATAGCTGTTGTTATTCTGGACTTATAACTAGCTATATATGAACTCTCAATTAACATTTCTTAATGTATTTTAGAGATCCGACATTGTCAAAAGTGCTTAAACCAAATCTTACTTTATATTTTGATGTCTAGAAAATTAGGTCACATATTTTCCCATTATTTTTTGTTGAATTATAATCACATTTTTTGAAGCCATTCATGATCACATTAGTTTGGCTTTAGCTTCAATTTGAAGTTCACAAGCTCATGGGAGGTTCTATTATTTTATTATATTTTGTTGATTAATTAAAAAAAATCAAATTGTGAAGTTATGTTATTCAACCTTCTATCTCTACGAGTGATGCAGAGTTGCCCAAAATATACATTAATAGCTCATCACACTTGTATAGAGATTTTTTTTTATATAATTTCTAATCATATATGCATATAGTTGATGCTTCTTAGTTTGGTTACATTTTTTTGAAGTGAGTTTCTCAACCTTTACAAGCAATGAACACGACCATAAAGACATATAATAAAGCATTGAATAATCAAATAAATTTAATTTTGCATATAAGAAGAGAGTGTTTAATGTTGTTTATATTTTTTTAATAAACTAATATGACACAAAAAAGATTCTAATTAATGGGAATTTTCATCTCAAAATATTTTAGAAGCAATTGATCACATTTGGATATCCATAGCATGCATTCTAGCATAAAAATAAAATTGATGAAGAGAAGATGAATGATTTTGTCACTTCAAATGCATCATTTATTACACAGTGTAATGACAAAAAAATTTGGCTTAAAAAGATAATAAAGGTGCATTCCTTACAAATAACTAAAATAATAATTTTATTGCTCACTATGCTGGATCATAAATATTAATTTATACTAGAAAGCTGAAACCCAAGCAGTTTCCATGGGCCTTGATCACTGAAGAGTGAATAAGAATCAAATGTAGTGACACCATGCAATTGTTGTTGATTGCCCATATTTCTCGTGCCAAACTAATGGCCCAAATTTATTCTGCCAACAACATTAGCATGGATTGAAAAACTCTGTTGCTCCAACATTGATATATTATTATTCCCCATAAAATATGTTATTAATATATTAAGAGAATAAACCGTAATAATTGTAGTGAAGAGTAAAGTAGGAGACATACATTCATTGATTAACCCTTCGCCTCTTGCTTTTATCTCAGAAGTGAATAGTTCATTTGTTTTATTAATATAATTTAGCCCACAACCATTAGAAGTTGCATTTTCGAATTTATTAGCAAGATCCACCATGCCACATGAGGGGAAGAGAAATACTCAAAGCATAGTAGATCCACAGCTGGAGGCTTTCGACAGATATTCTGTCTTATCCATCATATGTTGTATGGATAAAATGATGATTTCTTTTTTGAATTTTGCAAGGAATATTATCATGATGACATAGAACTTGCAAAATATTGATAGGGATGGTAAATAAATTGGCATATGACACACAGTAATTCATAAGAGAATGAGAAAAAAAGAACATTCAAATGAAAAATAAGCACGAGTTTGCAAATCTTTATCAGATAACACACAAATCTTATTAATATTCATTCATCTAAGAAAATTAATATCACAAGTTTTAAAACTATTATGAATAAATTTTCAAGTGTGAATTGCATGTTTGATAAAATGAGATTTAAATCAAATATTAAACCAATCAACACACAAAAAATGATTATAAAGGGAAATAAAAATAGAATTATGAGAATAAGAGTTAGTTAGCTTGGTCACAAAAGCAAGTATCGCCGGCTATAATTGAAATAACAGTAATATCATTTTAACAATATTTTTGAACATTAATAAAAAAGTCAAATTTGTATTTTCCATCAATGAAAACATGTCTAATAAGTGTAGTTTGAGGATGATTAAACGAATTAAAATAATATCAAAAAAATACTCTTTAAGAGAAGAGCCATGAAACTAAACATCATAAAAGAAAAAAAAAACTAATTAAAATAACTTGAAATTTTAGGTGATGTCTCACTTTGAAAGTAATTGTAACAATAGCCTTCCAAAAAAAAGTGGAGGAAGTACGATATCTAATCTAAAAAGATACAAATTAACATTATGAAATTTCTAGANTCAATCAACACACAAAAAATGATTATAAAGGGAAATAAAAATAATATTAAATATAAGAGTTAGTTAGCTTGGTCACAAAAGCAAGTATCGCCGGCTATAATTGAAATAACTGTAAAATCATTTAAACAATATTTTTGAACATTAATAAAAAAGTCAAATTTCTACTTTCCATCAATGAAAACATGTCTAATAAGTGTAGTTTGAGGATGATTAAACGAATTAAAATAATATCAAAAAAATACTCTTTAAGAGAAGAGCCATGAAACTAAACATCATAAAAGAAAAAAAAAACTAATTAAAATAACTTGAAATTTTAGGTGATGTCTCAGTTTGAAAGTAATTTTAACAATAGCTTTCCAAAAAAAAGTGGAGGAAGTACGATATCTAATCTAAAAAGATACAAATTAACATTATGAAATTTCTAGATAATTTTAAATTTATACATAGCATTAATGTTATATAAAAAAAAGGATACCAAGATCATCATAAATTTTAGTTCATAATCTTATTCCAAAAAATGATATAAAACCAAATATCATTGTCATCACACAAAATAAAATTGGAAATCATAAAAATTATCCTTTTTTTAATACTTATAGGATTAACAGAAAAAAAAATCAATAATACAAACAATTCCAAATAGTAAACTCAATAAGTTGTAATCTACCAACAACCAATAAAAAATTGTGCTTCCAACAAATTGTCCACTCACGAAGTTGATCAATAAGAACATACAATCATCCATAATCAACTTGGTTGGTTTAATAATAACTCCCATGTAATTCTAAGGCCACAAATTCATAACAAGACCACTTATATTGCAAATTCTATCTTCAATAAATTCATCAACATACTTAAAAAAAAAAGGCTATAAAGGATCTATAACTATTAATATAAAGTTT
The DNA here is from genome assembly GCA_002079205.1 of Phalaenopsis hybrid cultivar. Classification (NCBI taxonomy): domain Eukaryota; kingdom Viridiplantae; phylum Streptophyta; class Magnoliopsida; order Asparagales; family Orchidaceae; genus Phalaenopsis; species Phalaenopsis hybrid cultivar. The sequence continues at coordinate 99,500 of JXCR01122027.1, forward strand.
TTGTAATTTTATTAAACTTAATCAAAGCNCAATAAGACCACTTATATTGCAAATTCTATCTTCAATAAATTCATCAACATACTTAAAAAAAAGGCTATAAAGGATCTATAACTATTAATATAAAGTTTTTGTAATTTTATTAAACTTAATCAAAGCATATCTAATAGGGGTAGTAATATTTAAATCAATATTTAAGAAATAAAAAAATGTCATCAAGATAAATTAAATGAGAAATATACTAAAAATGATTACCATTATTTTACTAATAATCAAGTGAAACTTCAAGAGCGTCAATAATAATTCAAAAAAAAAAATAAAAAAAAAAAGGTGACATCTTTATCTTAAACTAGAGAGAGAAGAGAAATTAATTTTAATCCCACTATTAATAATTACAAAAAAAAAAAATATCATCATTAGATCCAATTAATGAAAACTTAAGAGATGCCAAATTTTCTCTATCTTTTTGTAAAGAAAATAATATAATTAATTTGATAATATATTAAGAAATCATTAATCCATTAAATTAATACAAGTAACCTATTCCCCGCTTCCCCCTCACTGCCCGAAACCCTCGCGCATCTCCTTCTCCCGCTTTCGCCCAAAACCAACGCCTTTGTGGCCATCGTCGCCATACAGTCGCCATTAGAGCTACCTGGGAAGGCAAACGGATCGCGGCGTGCAGAGGCCACCGAAGCTCCCATCTTTCTCCTCTTTGCGCTCCGCTCCAACCCGAAGGTNATAAATTTTAATCCCACTATTAATAATCACAAAAAAAATTAATATCATTAGATCCAATTAATGAAAGCTTAAGAGAAGCCAAATTTTCTCATTCTTTTTGTAAAGAAAATAATATAATTAATTTGATAATATATTAAGAAATCATTAATCCATTAAATTAATACAAGTAACCTATTCCCCGCTTCCCCCCACTGCCCGAAACCCTCGCGCATCTCCTTCTCCCGCTTTCGCCCAAAACCAACGCCTTTGTGACCATCGTCGCCATACAGTCGCCATTAGAGCTAGCTGGGAAGGCAACCGGATCGCGGCGTGCAGAGGCCACCGAAGCTCCCATCTTTCTCCTCTTTGCGCTCCGCTCCAACCCGAAGGTATCGAGGAAGGTGAGCCTGTTCGCGCAAAGTTACCGGATTTACTGAGTGCAGAGGATAAAATAGAAGAGCTTCTTCCCATCCACCTCCAACCCACAAGCATGATTACCGGAGGACAGAGCTTGGTTTCCTCAGCGCCAGCTTTCTCAAATGACGCGAAGAAACNTACCCATTTTTCTCCTCTTTGCGCTCCGCTCCAACTTGAAGGCATCGAGGAAGGTGAGCCTGTTCGCGCAAAGTTCCCGGATTTACTGAGTGCACCACAAGCATGATTACCGGAGGACAGAGCTTGGTTTCCTCAGCGCCAGCTTTCTCAAATGACGCGAAGAAACTCCTCGTGTGCACAGGAAATATCGTCTCCATATTCAGCACATCTACCGGCATGCTGGTACTTCTATTCTTTTAAATTTTATTATCTTCTGGATTTGGGTTGTTAGAATCGAAGTAGGATCCAAAAACAGCAATTTGATGCATAAGATGGAGTCTTTTGTCGCTAGATAACGGAATTGGTGGGGCACACAGATCGTGTCACTTCAGTCATAGTGGTGCCAGCTTCGGGCCCTGTGAGCAAGTTTATGTCTTACTGCTGGACTTCTTCTTTAGACGGGAACATTTGCTATTGGGATTTTTCAGCAGCAGAGTTGATAAAGAAGATCAACACTCAACAGCCAATCATCTCCATGGTAATAGTAATCTTCCATTTTTCTCGTGGTTTAAATTTATTTATTTATTTTCAAGTGCTCGAGGGAGTTAGAGACATTAAACATCATCGAATGATTGACTATGGCATATAACATTTCATTTTTATGCTTCTTTTGTAAAGTTTTATTCAGTTAGCTTGATCATGCAGGGTTATGCTGTGGCATTGGTTTTATAAAAACCTATGAGTTGTTCGGTAAAGTGTAGAAAAACTTAGCATGAACTTAGATGAAACTCCTTTGGGTACTGTTAGAATTTTTGGTGGCATCTTTGGGCAGATTTTAGTGCAGTAGCCTCACCAACTACTGAAAAATTGAAGTATTAACCCACACTTCACTAATTGATTAGGTAAAAGAGGGCATGAAAGCATTTTTTTTCTACTTCGTGGCACTGCAAGCTTGTTTTACATTGGGCTTATTTAGGGGTTATATGGTTGCAAGTGTTCCTATCATGGTGCGAATGAAATAAATGAATTTTGAAATTTTTTGTGTTTGGCAGGATGGAAAACAGGCCCAGTGAAAAATTTAAATGTATTTACAATATTATCGCATTTTCATCTTTAATTTATTAAAATTTTCCTATTGTGTGAATTACTAATACACTGCTTGTGTGAAGTGCGACCCTTCGTTGCCATCGTCGTCGTTGTTGTCATCTGCTATTGCCTTTGCCTTCGCCTGTCATCTCCACAAATACTTGAAATACTTTGCAAGCAATTATACACAAATAAATGCCTAAATCTTTTTACAAACAATTACACTTGCTAAGCATTACAAATACATGATTTTACTCTACATTGTCTTTAGAATATTTTAAATTTCCAAATATTTGTAAAGGAACAACTTATGGTTTAAAATTGCACAATTAGATATTGAGATTTTTTTCTTTTGTGGGGTGCGACAGCAGCCTTGATGTTTTGAGATATAAGACGTGTAACCAATAAATTGCACAAAAGATGTATTATATTAAAAAGTTATGAGGTAGTGATATTAACATTTAACCTTTTAATATATTAAAACGTAATATATTTACATTTTAAGCATAGTGAGTAACAAATTGCACAAAGTATAAAGTGACATATTAGCATCTTAACATTAAATTTTGAAATAAGAAGTGTTATACAAACATCAAAGTAAAGGTAATATATCAAAGTAAGAACTAATAACATAATTTTAAAAATAATTTTAAGACAATAATGCTTTCTTTCTCACTCTCATTTTCTAACATCAAGGTAAAAACATAATAAATAATTAGGCACTTAGATTATGATTTTTTAAAAATAAAAAGTTACATTAAACTTTTTAATATTATTTTAAAAACTATAAAAGATAACTGCAGTAGCCTAGGATGACTTAGGATGACTTGGGCATATTGTATAAAAAATGATCTTAATTTATTAGAATTAAATGAAAATATGACACTAAATAGGACTCAATGGAGAAAAAGGATTCATGTAGCCGACCCTACGTAGTGGGAGTAAGGCTTTGTTGTTGTTGATGGAGAAAAAGGATACATGTAGCCGACCCCGTTTAGTGGGATAATGGTTTTGTTGTTGTTGTTTTATAAAAGATAACTGAGCAACAAAGGAAGAGCATTTTGGGCCTTCTTTTCAAGAATAAAGGGGATACACAAGAGTGTGTAAATTATAGAAAAATTAAGTTAATGTGTCATATATAAAAATTTTGAGAGAGTAATTGACAATAGGTTAAGATGAGATACAATGATTTTTCTTAATTGCACTTTTAAATTATGGAAGNCTTGTTTAGAATAGTTATACAATCCTAAATCAATATTACTATCTTCAATAAAGTTGTTGAAATCTCAATATAATATAGTATTTAAATTTTTTTGTGTAGTGGTGTAAAAAATTGATTATCTTATTTTGATTTGTCATCTAATCGAACATTATGACTTGACGTCCTTTAAGTACTTCAAACAAATGATATCAGTTGTTATAGCTGTTGTTATTCTGGACTTATAACTAGCTATATATGAACTCTCAATTAACATTTCTTAATGTATTTTAGAGATCCGACATTGTCAAAAGTGCTTAAACCAAATCTTACTTTATATTTTGATGTCTAGAAAATTAGGTCACATATTTTCCCATTATTTTTTGTTGAATTATAATCACATTTTTTGAAGCCATTCATGATCACATTAGTTTGGCTTTAGCTTCAATTTGAAGTTCACAAGCTCATGGGAGGTTCTATTATTTTATTATATTTTGTTGGTTAATTAAAAAAATCAAATTGTGAAGTTATGTTATTCAACCTTCTATCTCTACGAGTGATGCAGAGTTGCCCAAAATATACATTAATAGCTCATCACACTTGTATAGAGATTTTTTTTTATATAATTTCTAATCATATATGCATATAGTTGATGCTTCTTAGTTTGGTTACATTTTTTTGAAGTGAGTTTCTCAACCTTTACAAGCAATGAACACGACCATAAAGACATATAATAAAGCATTGAATAATCAAATAAATTTAATTTTGCATATAAGAAGAGAGTGTTTAATGTTGTTTATATTTTTTTAATAAACTAATATGACACAAAAAAGATTCTAATTAATGGGAATTTTCATCTCAAAATATTTTAGAAGCAATTGATCACATTTGGATATCCATAGCATGCATTCTAGCATAAAAATAAAATTGATGAAGAGAAGATGAATGATTTTGTCACTTCAAATGCATCATTTATTACACAGTGTAATGACAAAAAAATTTGGCTTAAAAAGATAATAAAGGTGCATTCCTTACAAATAACTAAAATAATAATTTTATTGCTCACTATGCTGGATCATAAATATTAATTTATACTAGAAAGCTGAAACCCAAGCAGTTTCCATGGGCCTTGATCACTGAAGAGTGAATAAGAATCAAATGTAGTGACACCATGCAATTGTTGTTGATTGCCCATATTTCTCGTGCCAAACTAATGGCCCAAATTTATTCTGCCAACAACATTAGCATGGATTGAAAAACTCTGTTGCTCCAACATTGATATATTATTATTCCCCATAAAATATGTTATTAATATATTAAGAGAATAAACCGTAATAATTGTAGTGAAGAGTAAAGTAGGAGACATACATTCATTGATTAACCCTTCGCCTCTTGCTTTTATCTCAGAAGTGAATAGTTCATTTGTTTTATTAATATAATTTAGCCCACAACCATTAGAAGTTGCATTTTCGAATTTATTAGCAAGATCCACCATGCCACATGAGGGGAAGAGAAATACTCAAAGCATAGTAGATCCACAGCTGGAGGCTTTCGACAGATATTCTGTCTTATCCATCATATGTTGTATGGATAAAATGATGATTTCTTTTTTGAATTTTGCAAGGAATATTATCATGATGACATAGAACTTGCAAAATATTGATAGGGATGGTAAATAAATTGGCATATGACACACAGTAATTCATAAGAGAATGAGAAAAAAAGAACATTCAAATGAAAAATAAGCACGAGTTTGCAAATCTTTATCAGATAACACACAAATCTTATTAATATTCATTCATCTAAGAAAATTAATATCACAAGTTTTAAAACTATTATGAATAAATTTTCAAGTGTGAATTGCATGTTTGATAAAATGAGATTTAAATCAAATATTAAATCAATCAACACACAAAAAATGATTATAAAGGGAAATAAAAATAATATTAAATATAAGAGTTAGTTAGCTTGGTCACAAAAGCAAGTATCGCCGGCTATAATTGAAATAACTGTAAAATCATTTAAACAATATTTTTGAACATTAATAAAAAAGTCAAATTTCTACTTTCCATCAATGAAAACATGTCTAATAAGTGTAGTTTGAGGATGATTAAACGAATTAAAATAATATAAATAAAATACTCTTTAAAAGAAGAGCCATGAAACTAAACATCATAAAAGAAAAAAAAAAACTAATTAAAATAACTTGAAATTTTAGGTGATGTCTCACTTTGAAAGTAATTGTAACAATAGCCTTCCAAAAAAAAGTGGAGGAAGTACGATATCTAATCTAAAAAGATACAAATTAACATTATGAAATTTCTAGATAATTTTAAATTTATACATAGCATTAATGTTATATAAAAAAAAGGATACCAAGATCATCATAAATTTTAGTTCATAATCTTATTCCAAAAAATGATATAAAATCTAATATCATTGCATCACACAAAATAAAATTGGAAATCATAAAAATTATCCTTTTTTTAATACTTATAGGATTAACAGAAAAAAAAATCAATAATACAAACAATTCCAAATAGTAAACTCAATAAGTTGTAATCTACCAACAACCAATAAAAAATTGTGCTTCCAACAAATTGTCCACTCACGAAGTTGATCAATAAGAACATACAATCATCCATAATCAACTTGGTTGGTTTAATAATAACTCCCATGTAATTCTAAGGCCACAAATTCATAACAAGACCACTTATATTGCAAATTCTATCTTCAATAAATTCATCAACATACTTAAAAAAAAAAGGCTATAAAGGATCTATAACTATTAATATAAAGTTTTTGTAATTTTATTAAACTTAATCAAAGCATATCTAATAGGGGTAGTAATATTTAAATCAATATTTAAGAAATAAAAAAATGTCATCAAGATAAATTAAATGAGAAATATACTAAAAATGATTACCATTATTTTACTAATAATCAAGTGAAACTTCAAGAGCGTCAATAATAATTCAAAAAAAAAAATAAAAAAAAAAAGGTGACATCTTTATCTTAAACTAGAGAGAGAAGAGAAATTAATTTTAATCCCACTATTAATAATTACAAAAAAAAAAAATATCATCATTAGATCCAATTAATGAAAACTTAAGAGATGCCAAATTTTCTCTATCTTTTTGTAAAGAAAATAATATAATTAATTTGATAATATATTAAGAAATCATTAATCCATTAAATTAATACAAGTAACCTATTCCCCGCTTCCCCCTCACTGCCCGAAACCCTCGCGCATCTCCTTCTCCCGCTTTCGCCCAAAACCAACGCCTTTGTGGCCATCGTCGCCATACAGTCGCCATTAGAGCTACCTGGGAAGGCAAACGGATCGCGGCGTGCAGAGGCCACCGAAGCTCCCATCTTTCTCCTCTTTGCGCTCCGCTCCAACCCGAAGGCATCGAGGAAGGTGAGCCTGTTCGCGCAAAGTTACCGGATTTACTGAGTGCAGAGGATAAAATAGAAGAGCTTCTTCCCATCCACCTCCAACCCACAAGCATGATTACCGGAGGACAGAGCTTGGTTTCCTCAGCGCCAGCTTTCTCAAATGACGCGAAGAAACTCCTCGTGTGCACGGGAAATAGCGTCTCCATTTTCAGCACATCTACGGGCATGCTGGTACTTCTATTCTCTTAAATTTTATCATCTTCTGGATTTGGGTTGTTAGAATCGAAGTAGGATCCAAAAACAGCAATTTGATGGATAAGATGGAGTCTTTTGTCGCTAGATAACGGAATTGGAGGGGCACACAGATCGTGTCACTTCAGTCATAGTGGTGCCAGCTTCGGGCCCTGTGAGCAAGTTCATGTCTTACTGCTGGACTTCTTCTTTAGACGGGAACATTTGCTATTGGGATTTCTCAGCAGCAGAGTTGATAAAGAAGATCAACACTCAACAGCCAATCATCTCCATGGTAATAGTAATCTTCCATTTTTCTCGTGGTTTAAATTTATTTATTTATTTTCAAGTGCTCGAGGGAGTTAGAGACATTAAACATCATCGAATGATTGACTATGGCATATAACATTTCATTTTTATGCTTCTTTTGTAAATTTTTATTCAGTTAGCTTGATCACGCAGGGTTATGCTGTGGCATTGGTTTATAAAATGCAGAAAACCTATTAGTTGTTCGGTAAAGTGTAGAAAAAACTTAGCATGAACTTAGATGCTCCTTTGGGTACTGTTAGAATTTTTGGTGGCATCTTTGGGCAGATTTTAGTGCAGTAGTCTCACCAACTACTGAAAAATTGAAGTATTAACCCACACTTCATTAATTGATTAGGTAAAAGAGGGCATGGAAGCATTTTTTGTTTACTTCGTGGCACTGCAAGCTTGTTTTACGTTGGGCTTATTTAGTGGTTTAATGGTTGCAAGTGTTCCTATCATGGTGCGAATGAAATACATGACTTTTGAAATTTTTTGTGCTTGGCAGGAAGGAAAACAGGCCCAGTGAAAAATTTAAATTTATTTACAATATTATCGCATTTTCATCTTTAATTTATTAAAATTTTCCTATTGTGTGAATTACAAATACACTGCCTGTGTGAAGTGCGACCCTTCGTTGCCATTGTCGTCGTTGCTGTCATCTGCTATTGCCTTTGCCTTTGCCTGTCATCTCCACAAATACTTGAAATACTTTGCAAGCAATTATACACAAATAAATGCCTAAATCTTTTTACAAACAATTACACTTGCTAAGCATTACAAATACATGATTTTACTCTACATTGTCTTTAGAATATTTTAAATTTCCAAATATTTGTAAAGGAACAACTTATGGTTTAAAATTGCACAATTAGATATTGAGATTTTTTTCTTTTGTGGGGTGAGGCAGCGGCCTTGATGTTTTGAGATATAAAACGTGTAACCAATAAATTGCACAAAAGATGTATTATATTAAAAATTTATGAGGTAGTGATATTAACATTTAACCTTTTAATATATTAAAACGTAATATATTTACATTTTAGCATAGTGAGTAACAAATTGCACAAAGTATAAAGTGACATATTAGCATCCTAACATTAAATTTTGAAATAAGAAGAGTTATACAAACATCAAAGTAAGAACTAATAACATAATTTTTAAAAATAATTTTAAGACAATAACGTTTTCTATCTCACTCTCATTTTCTAACATCAAGGTAAAAACATAATAAATAATTAGGCACTTAGATTATAATTTTTTTAAAATAAAAAGTTATATTAAACTTTTTAATATTATTTTAGAAACTATAAAAGATAACTGCAGTAGCCTAGGATGACTTAGGATGACTTGGGCATATTGTATAAAAAGTGATCTTAATTTATTAGAATTAAATGAAAATATGACACTAAATTGGACGCATGTAGCCGACCCCATTTAGTGGGATAATGGTTTTGTTGTTGTTGTTTTATAAAAGATAACTGAGGAATAAAGGAAGAGCATTTTGGGCCTTCTTTTCAAGAATAAAGGGGATGCACAAGAGTGTGTAAATTATAGAGAAATTAAATTAATGTGTCGTATATAAAAATTTTGAGAGAGAGTAATTGACAATAGGTTAAGATGAGATACAATGATTTTTCTTAATTGCACTTTTAAATTATGGAAGCAATACATTTATTGAGGGTTATTTTTATCGATTTTGAAATAGCTTAAGATATGATTGCAAGAGAAATTCTTTTGGAGATTTATAAAAATAAAGCTACTGATATGATTTATATTCAAGTCATTAAAGATTTGTATATTTGAGCTGTTACTTTCGAACAGAGGCATAATTCACTAAGTATTTTCCTATTTTAATTTGATTACATCGGGGATCGGCTTGCTTTATTTATGGATTTTCTTACTGGACATTTACAAGAGGTTGTACGTTGGTTTATGTTTTTCGCTGATGATATCCTTATTGTGGATAAAACTAGAGAAATAGTTGAGGAAAAACTTGAATTACGAAGGTCTACATTATAGTCCAAATGTCTTTGTTTGAGTAGATCTAAAACTAAATACATAGAATATAATTTTAGTAGTAGTAGATCTAGTGACATAGTTATAATAATGAGTGATCAAATCATTAAGAGGAGTCAACGTTTTAGATATCTCGGGTCTATTGTTCAAAGTGATGTTGATATAGATGGGGATGTTATTAGTTGAATTCAAGTTGGATGGTTGAAGTGGAGGGGTGCATGGGGCCTACTGTGTGATAGAAAAGTACCGTTTAGACTTAAAAGAAAATTTTATAAGATGTTGGTAAGACCTACATAATGTTGGCTTATAAAAAAAGCATAAATCTAAGTGTTTGCTGAGATGAGAATGCTTAGGTGGATGAGTAGCTTGACACTTGGAGACGAAATGCGAAATGAAAGTAGCCATGAAAGGGTTAATGCGGCTCTTGTGGTAGACAAGATTAGAGATAGTCATCTTAGATGGTTTGTTTACATAGAATGTTGACTATCTGATGATCCAATTAAGAGAGTAAATGTTTTAGATTCAATTTATGTTAAGAAAACTAGAGCTAAACCTAAAAAGACTTGGGCATGCTATATAAAAATGATCTTAATTTATTAGATGTAAATACAAAAATGACACTCAATATGACACAATCGAAAAAAAAATCAATAATTCAAGAAATGTTTTTTATTTTCATCACTCAATGAATCTTCATTAAAATCATCATCATAATGAATTATTTTCTCATCGGCCTCATCTTTAGTTATGTCAATTATCTCGATTTCAATCATTTTTATTTTCCCCAATCAATAATAATCAATAAAAACATGTTTGAAAAATTTTATAGACACATTCATTTTCTTTTTAGCTCTTGCTTGCTTGCATTATGTTTGTCTTGTGGCCTTTCTTCATCGAAGAAATCAATATTGAGATTTTCTTGCAAATTAGATGATGTAACTTAATTATTTTCATTCATAAATCAATCATCACTAATGTTACATCGTTACAAACTAAGGGATCTTCACGATCCTTTAATGTTTTTCCTTAAATTTTTATCATTTAATCACTTATTGTATATGATATAAATCAAAGATTTCATCCTTATGGTGGTAAAGTGATTTATGCTTTCTATGCAATGATATAAACTTGTTCTCATGAATGGTCAACTTATTCTTAGTATGTTGAAATTGAGGATTAAGATAATATCCTGCTGCATGCAAATGAAAATAAAGTTATTGTTTTAATTTCTCATCTATTATTTCTGAAATATCTCCGTTTTTGGACTCTTCTTCTATTAAGTAATGTTCTATCAATTCTTAGTCTTGTTTATTGCATTGCAAATGAAGCTTATAGCAGGCTTTCTTTCCTACATTNGCATTTCATTTTTATGCTTCTTCTGTAAAGTTTTATTCAGTTAGCTTCATCATGCAGGGTTATGCTGTGGCATTGGTTTTATAAAATGCAGAAAACCTATGAGTTGTTCGGTAAAGTGTAGAAAAACTTAGCATGAACATAGATGCTCCTTTGGGTACTGTTAGAATTTTTGGTGGCATCTTTGGGCAGATTTTAGTGCAGTAGTCTCACCAACTACTGAAAAATTGAAGTATTAACCCACACTTCATTAATTGATTAGGTAAAAGAGGGCATGGAAGCATTTTTTTTCTACTTCGTGGCATTGCAAGCTTGTTTTACGTTGGGTTATATGGTTGCAAGTGTTCCTATCATGGTGCGAATGAAATACATGACTTTTGAAATTTTTTGTGTTTGGCAGGAAGGAAAACAGGCCCAGTGAAAAATTTAAATGTATTTACAATATTATCACATTTTCATCTTTAATTTATTAAAATTTTCCTATTGTGTGAATTACAAATACACTGCTTGTGTGAAGTGCGACCCTTCGTTGCCATCGTCGTCGTTGCTGTCATCTGCTATTGCCTTTGCCTTCACCTGTCATCTCCACAAATACTTGAAATACTTTGCAAGCAGTTATACACAAAGAAATGCCTAAATATTTTTACAAACAATTGCACTTGATAAGTGTTACAAATACATGATTTTACTCTACATTGTCTTTAGAATATTTTAAATTTCCAAATATTTGTAAAGGAACAACTTATGGTTTAAAATTGCACAATTAGATATTGAGATTTTTTTCTTTTGTGGGGCGAGGCAACGTCCTTGATGTTTTGAGATATAAGACGTGTAACCAATAAATTGCACAAAAGATGTATTATATTAAAAAGTTATGAGGTAGTGATATTAACATTTAACCTTTTAATATATTAAAACGTAATATATTTACATTTTAGCATAGTGAGTAACAAATTGCACAAAGTATAAAGTGACATATTAGCATCCTAACATTAAATTTTGAAATAAGAAGTGTTATACAAACATCAAAGTAAGAACTAATAACATAATTTTTAAAAGTAATTTTAAGACAATAATGCTTTCTTTCTCACTCTCATTTTCTAACATCAAGGTAAAAACATAATAAATAATTAGGCACTTAGATTATAATTTTTTTTAAAAAAAAGTTATATTAAACTTTTTAATATTATTTTAAAAACTATAAAAGATAACTGCAGTAGCCTAGGATGACTTAGGATGACTTGGGCATATTGTATAAAAAATGATCTTAATTTATTAGAATTAAATGAAAATATGACACTAAATAGGACACATGGAGAAAAATGATACATGTAGCCGACCCCATTTAGTGGGATAATGGTTTTGTTGTTGTTGTTTTATAAAAGATAACCGAGGAATAAAGGAAGAGCATTTTGGGCATTCTTTTCAAGAATAAAGGGGATGCACAAAAGTGTGTAAATTATAGAGAAATTAAGTTAATGTGTCGTATATAAAAATTTTGAGAGAGAGCAATTGACAATAGGTTAAGATGAGATACAATGACTTTTCTTAATTGCACTTTTAAATTATGGAAGCAATACATTTATTGAGGGTTATTTTTATCGATTTTGAAATAGCTTAAGATATGATTCCAAGAGAAATTCTTTTGGAGATTTATAAAAATAAAACTATTGATATGATTTATATTCAAGTCATTAAAGATTTGTATATTTGAGCTGTTACTTTCGAACAAAGGCATAATTCACTAAGTACTTTCCTATTTTAATTGGATTACATCGGGGATCGGCTTGCTTTAGTTATGGATTTTCTTACTGGACATTTACAAGAGGCTGTACGTTGGTTTATGCTTTTCGCTGATGATATCCTTCTTGTGGATAAAACTAGAGAAATAGTTGAGGAAAAACTTGAATTTCAAAGGTCTACATTATAGCCCAAATGTCTTTGTTTGAGTAGATCTAAAACTGAATACATAGAATATAATTTTAGTAGTAGTATATCTAGTGACATAGTTATAATAATGAGTGATCAAATCATTAAGAGGAGTCAACGTTTTAGATATCTCGGGTCCATTGTTCAAAGTGATGTTGATATAGATGGGGATGTTATTAGTTGAATTCAAGTTGGATGATTGAAGTGGAGGGGTGCATGGGGTCTACTGTGTGATAGAAAAGTACCGTTTAGACTTAAAAGAAAATTTTATAAGATGTTGGTAAGACCTACATAATGTTGGCTTATAAAAAAAGCATAAATCTAAGTGTTTGCTGAGATGAGAATGCTTAGGTGGATGAGTAGCTTGACACTTGGAGATGAAATGCGAAATGAATGTTTCCATGAAAGGGTTAATGCAGCTCTTGTGGTAGACAAGATTAGAGATAGTCATCTTAGATGGTTTGTTTACATAGAATGTTGACTATCTGATGATCTAATTAAGAGAGTAGATGTTTTAGATTCTATTTATGTTAAGAAAACTAGAGCTAGACCTAAAAAGACTTGGGCATGCTGTATAAAAATGATCTTAATTTATTAGAATTAAATACAAAAATGACACTCAATATGACACAATCGAAAAAAAAAATCAATAATTCAAGAAATGTTTTTTATTTTCATCACTCAATGAATCTTCATTAAAATCATCATCATAATGAATTATTTTCTCATCGGCCTCATCTTTAGTTATGTCAATTATCTCACAATCTTTCTTTTCGTATTTGATTTCAATCATTTTTATTTTCCCCAATCAATAATAATAATAAAAAAATATTTGAAAATTTTATAGACATTCATTTTCTTTTTAGCACTTTTGCTTGCATTATGTTTGTCTTGTGGCTTTTCTTCACCGAAGAAATCAATATTGAGATCTTCTTGCAAATTAGATGATGCAACTTAATTATTTTCATTCATAAATCAATCATCACTAATGTTACATCGTTACAAATTAAGGGATCTTCACGATCCTTTAATGTTTTTCCTTAAATTTTTATCCTTTAATCACTTATTGTATATGATATAAATCAAAGATTTCATACTTATGGTAGTAAAGTGATTTATACTTTCTATGCAATGATATAAACTTGTTCTCATGAATGGTCAACTTATTCTTAGTATGTTGAAATTGAGGATTAAGATAATATCCTGCTGCATGCAAATGAAAATAAAGTTATTGTTTTAATTTCTCATCAATCATTTCTGAAATATCTCCGTTTTTGGACTCTTCTTCTATTAAGTTATGTTCTATCAATTCTTAGTCTTGTTTATTGCATTGCAAATGAAGCTTATAGCAGGCTTTCTTTCCTACATTAACAATCCTTAAAACTTGAAATAATGTCTTTATTGTTGTTATTGCATATTAATACTTAAGCAAAACCGTTCATTAAAAGCAATCTTCTTAACTTTTTCCCCTTCAGATTCTTTTCCGCCCAATTAGAATTAAACAATTATATGGATGTGAACTTAGTCTCCAAAGGTTGCATTGCTTCTGACATGCATTATAGAGAGGTAGATTGCAACAAATCTAATTATAGTAGAGTATAAAATTTTTTCTTAGAAGTTTTTTTTTTTATGAAAATCCAAAACCACTAATAATTATAGATGAATATGCCGATCTTTTCTTTGCTTTGCTTNACAAATCTAATTGTAGTAGAGTATAAAATTTTTTCTTAGAAGTTTTTTTTTTATGAAAATCCAAAACCACTAATAATTATAGATGAATATGCCGATCTTTTCTTTGCTTTGCTTAAGACGCTCTTGTTCTCGAGTAAGTTATTAAATTTCTCAAAAATCCAATTTATGCGAAGTGTTGCACATAATATCTAGTTCATATATTTTTTTCATCATCAGTNTTGTTCTCGGGTAAGTTATTAGATTTCTCAAAAATCCAATTTATGCGAAGTGTTGCACATAATATCTAGTTCATATATTTTTTTCATCATCAGTTTATTTTCACTGCCTTATAAGTACTAGTATTGCTATAATAATATGTACCACCAGATGCTTTTCAACCTCTTTTATGATTCCATCAATAAGTACAAAACAATATTTTTGAGTCCTCTATCTATCTGATTTTGATCTTATGTTTCATCAGATTTCGGGAAAATAGTATTGTGCATTTTGAATTANTTCTGATTTTGATCTTATGTTTCATCAGATTTCAGGAAAATAGTATTGTGCATTATGAATTATAATATCGATCAAGCAAACCCTCACTCCTTTAGAAAGTGAAACTCCCGCCTCGTCTCTCTTGTCTAATCCTTCACCATTCTTATGCATATTCTTCAAGCACTTAAGAGAAAGAATCGAGGGAGCCACCATGGAATCACCCGAAAGAAGGCATCCATGCATCCGATTATATCAAGTAGCAGGAAGTCGCACAGGAGGTCTTGATGAGGGTGGGGTTGGGAGCAACTGTTCCTGAAGGAGAAGAGGAGTTCACGAGGTTTNGGAGAATGAAACTCCCGCCTCGTCTCTCTTGTCTAATCCTTCACCATTCTTATGCATATTCTTCAAGCACTTAAGAGANTTGAATTATAATATCGATCAAGCAAACCCTCACTCCTTTAGAAAGTGAAACTCCCGCCTCGTCTCTCTTGTCTAATCCTTCACCATTCTTATGCATATTCTTCAAGCACTTAAGAGAAAGAATCGAGGGAGCCACCTTGGAATCACCCGAAAGAAGGCATCCATGCATCCGATTATATCAAGTAGCAGGAAGTTGCACAGGAGGTCTTGATGAGGGTGGGGTTGGGAGCAACTGTTCCTGAAGGAGAAGAGGAGTTCACGAGGTTTATGGATTTAAATTAAATCTTTTCGGATTCTGTTTCCACCTGCTTCTTTGACCCTGTCTTCTCTAGTATCATCTTCGTTCAAATCTAATTTGTGGACGCCCATTTTGCTTCAGCCTCTCTTTTTCTCTTCTGACATAGTGTTAGGAGGGAGTCTTTTCATAATTAATTAGTGGACATATTTTCATTAATTTTCCTTCTTAAGGGTAATCTGGTAATTAAATGGTCTAAGAGTTATTTCGGTTAGCTTGCCTATAAATAGGCCTTTTTTTGGTAGGGAATAGAGATTCCTTTGGACNTATTAGTGGACATATTTTCATTAATTTTCCTTCTTAAGGGTAATCTGGTAATTAAATGTTCTAAGAGTTATTTCGGTTAGCTTGCCTATAAATAGGCCTTTTTTTGGTAGGGAATAGAGATTCCTTTGGACAAGTTTATTTCATGTTTTTCTAAGTTAAAAGGGAGGATTCCCTTTTTTGGGTGGATTGCCCACGTTTTGACAGATGAGAAGGGAGGGGATTGTAGTGAAGTTCGGGATTTCGCCAAAATCGATCTGCCAAACGTCCATCTCTCCTCCATAGCATATTTGAACCACTTTTCTGCATTTCTTGGTGTTGTCTACCCAAAATTTGGCTGCAAGAATTCCAAAAGAGCAGCAAAACGCATTATTTCAGGTGAGACGAGAGAACAAGAGGTTGTAGTGGGGTCCAAGAATTTACAGAGTTTGATTTGCTTAGATCTTTAGCCTTTCTTTGTGGTTTCCAATGGGTTTAGTCACTTCCTTGTTTCAGGNGAGAGGTTGTAGTGGGGTCCAAGAATTTACAGAGTTTGATTTACTTAGATCTTTAGCCTTTCTTTGTGGTTTCCAATGGGTTTAGTCACTTCCTTGTTTCAGGAATTAGAAGCTCTTGTTGTAAACTTGCCATCCAGCCAAGTTCAGGAGCAAGAAACCTCCATAAACCGCATAACTTCCACCTTCCAGCATCCAAGCTACTAATAACCAGTTACGGTTAAAACCAGCCAGCAAGATGGAGTTGAATGAAAGGCTCAACATGTTGCAACGACTGTTCTGCAAAAGTCTTAGTTTGGTCTACAGTACAAACACATAATTCCTGAAGATCGCATTAGGCTTCTTTGTCCTGAATTCTAAGAAAATCTGCAAGTGGAGAACATTGAAATTTATCCTGGTTGTGTTTANTTTAGTTTGGTCTACAGTACAAACACATAATTCCTGCAGATCCCAGTAGGCTTCTTTGTCCTGAATTCTAAGAAAATCTGCAAGTGGAGAACATTGAAATTTATCCTGGTTGTGTTTANGCAAATCTAATTGTAATAGAGTATACAATTTTTTCTTAGAAGATTTTTTTTTTATGAAAATCCAAAACCACTAATAATTATAGATGAATATGCCGATCTTTTCTTTGCTTTGCTTAAGACGCTCTTGTTCTCGGATAAGTTATCAGATTTCTCAAAAATCCAATTTATGCGACGTGTTGCACATAATATCTAGTTCATATATTTTTTTCATCATCAGTTTATTTTCACTGCCTTATAAGTACTAGTATTGCAATAATAATATGTACCACCAGATGTTTTTCAACCTCTTTTATGATTCCATCAATAAGTACAAAACAATATTTTTGAATCCTCTATCTATCTGATTTTGATCTTATGTTTCATCAGATTTCGGGAAAATAGTATTGTGCATTATTAATTATAATATCGATCAAGTAAACCCTCACTCCTTTAGAATGTGAAACTTCCGCCTCGTCTCTCTTGTCTAATCCTTCACCATTCTTATGCATATTCTTTAAGCACTTAAGAGAATGAAACTCCCGCCTCGACTCCTTGTCTAATCCTTCGCCATTCTTATGCATATTATTCAAGCACTTAAGAGAAAGAATTGAGGGAGCCACCATGGAATCACCCGAAAGAAGGCATTTATGCATCCGATTATATCAAGTAGCAGGAAGTTGCACAGGAGGTCTTGATGAGGGTGGGGTTGGGAGCAACTGTTCTTGAAGGAGAAGAGGAGTTCACGAGGCTTATGGATTTAAATTAAATTTATTTTGGATTCTGTTTCCACATGCTTCTTTGACCCTGTCTTCTCTAGTATCATGTTCGTTCAAATCTAGTTTGTGGACACCTATTTTGCTTCAGCCTCTCTTTTTCTCTTCTGACATAGTGTTAGGAGGGAGTCTTTTCATAATTAATTAGCGGACATATTTTCATTAATTTTCCTTCTTAAGGGTAATCTGGTAATTAAATGGTTTAAGAGTTATTTTGGTTAGCTTGCCTATAAATAGGCCTTTTTTTGGTAGGGAATAGAGATTCCTTTGGACAAGTTTATTTCATGTTTTTCTAAGTTAAAAGGGAGGATTCTCTTTTTTGGGTGGATTGCTCACGTTTTGACAGATGAGAAGGGGAGGGGATTGTAGTGAAGTTCGGGATTTCGCCAAAATTGATCTACCAAACGTCCATCTCTCCTCCATAGCATTTTTGAACCACTTTTCTGCATTTCTTGTTGTTTTCTACCCAAAATTTGGCTGCAAGAATTCCAAAAGATCAGCAAAACACATTATTTCAGGTGAGATGAGAGAACAAGAGGTTGTAGTGGGGTCCAAGAATTTACGGAGTTTGATTTGCTTAGATCTTTAGCCTTTCTTTGTGGTTTCCAATGGGTTTAGTCACTTCCTTGTTTCAGGAATTAGAAGCTCTTGTTGTAAACTTCCCATCCAGCCAAGTTCAGGAGCAAGAAACCTCCATAAACCGCATAACTGCCACCTTCCAATATCCAAGTTACTAATAACCAGTTACGGTTAAAACCATCCAGCAAGATGGAGTTGAATGAAAGGCTCAACATTTTGCAACGACTGTTCTGCAAAAGTTTTAGTTTGGTCTACAGTACAAACACATAATTCCTGAAGATCACATTGGGCTTCTTTGTCCTGAATTCTAAGAAAATCTGCAAGTGGAGAACATTGAAATTGATCCTGGTTGTGTTTATGTTCAGGAAAACTAAGTGGTGTCAATGTATGAAATCATTGTATCTAAATTGACTTGTTAATCTAGTTTGTTTATAATTGTAACCCTTCTACAGACTTTCCTTGTCATTTTTCGGTATCAATTTGGTATCAGAGATTTTATTTGGTTTGCCAAACATTCTCTCTATCTCAAGCAAGGAAATATTCAAGACATCGAGGACAAGTCTCCTCCAACTTGGAGAGAATGACCGTGTCAGGAGTTTTTTCATAATTAATTAGTGGTTATCTTTTATTTTATTTTTCTTCATAAGGTTAATCTGGTAATTAGATGGTCTAAAAGTTATTTGGATTAGCTTGCCTATAAATTGGGGTTTGTTTGGAAGAAATATATATTCTTTTGGAGTTGTTTTCTTCAAGTTTCCCTGAGCTAAGATTCCCTGTTTTGGGGTGGATTCCTCAAGTGTGGAGAGGTGAGAAGGGGAGGGGATTGTAATGAAGTCCGGGATTTCACCAAAATAGATCTACCAAACTTCCATCTCTCCTCTCCTCTGTAGCATTCTTGAACTCCTTTCTTGCATTTCTTATTGCTATCCACCTAAATTTTGGCTTCCAAAAATCCATAATAGCACCAAAGAACTTTATTTCTGGAGATGTGGGAACAGGAGGCTAATCAGGCCATATTGTGGTCCAAGTCCTTGCAAAGATTCGTTTAGATTGTCAGCCTTTATTGTGGTTGTCGTTGGGTTTAGATACTTCCAAGATGTAGGAATTAGAAGCTTGTTGTAAACTTGTGTCCAACCAAGTTTTGGAGCAAAATACCTTAATAAACTGCATTACTGTCACCTTCCAGCATCCAGGTTACTATACCCATTGACGGTTTAAACCAGCCAGCTTGATGGAGTTGAATCAAAGGCTCAATATTCTGTAGCAACTGTTCTGCAAAAGTTTTAGTTCGGTCAATAGTTCAACCACCTAATTCCTGAAGTCACGACGACCTTTTCCGTCCTGAATTCTAAGAAGAACCGCAAGTCCATGACCCTGAAATTGATCCGGGCTATGTTTATGTTTAAGAAAACTTGGTGGCGACAATAGTGTGAAATCATTGTATCTAAATTGTAGTGCTAATCTAATTTTTTTAATAATTGTAACCCCTTAACAACCTTTTCTTGCATTTGTTTGGTATCATCTTCTTTCTCTTCACCCTCTCTCTATCTTTATCTCTTCTCTTTCTCAACTTGCCACCCTACTCTCTCTTTCCATATCTTCCTTTCTTTTTCTCCCTTTCTCTCATTTTCTATCTTCCCCCACTCTTCTTTACATTCCCCGCATTCTCTTCTTTCTCCTACCCTCTTTTTAGCCCTCTTCTTTCTCTTTCCCTCACTAACCCCCTTTTTACCCTTCCCTCATCTCTCTCTTACTCTATCCTTTTCTCTTTCTAAATAGAGAATAAAACAATGGAGTGAATGAAATAAAAATAAGAAAAAAATAAGAAAGAAAAAAAAAGAAGAGAAAAAGGAGCGTTGTATTCACGGTCTGTTTGGGGTGGATTAAAATTGCGGGTGGCATTTTCAAAATGCCGCCATCCCGTTTGGTTAACATGTTTGCATGAGTTTTATCTAAACACGAGTTTCGATTTAATAAACGGTGCCGCGGGATCGACCCCGCGATGCGCGTTGAATTCTCGCTTTTACCCCAATTCCCTCGATGCGAGCCCTATGGAAGATCTCCATTGCTCTCGCATCCCTCGCTCTCTCGCATCCCTCGATCTCTCGCGTCCGCCCTCGATAATCTCCTGTCGCTCTCACCTTCCTCTTCCTCTTTTCTATAGTGTGTGGTAGTTATTCCTGTGGTAATTTTGCTTTCTCCATGCGATTTTGACTTTCTTCTTCTTAAATTGGGTTTTTGATTTGTTTAGGGTTTATAGAGGTTTCAATTTGTTCTGGAGCATTGTTATAGAGATTTGCTTGTTTGTGGAGGGGGTACCGTGAGGTGTGCTTGTTTTTTAGCATTGGAACATTTGTTTTGGAGCATTGGAGCTTGTTCTAGAGCATTTGTTATGCAGTATTTGTTCTGCAATATTTGTTCTTTTGTGGGTTCTGGTGGCCTTAGGTGTGTGAGTTGGTGATAGATGTGAGTTGTGCTTGTGTGTGGTGGCTGTGAGAGGTGTTTATGCTGGCTGTGGTGGCTTGGGGTGTGTGTTCTGGTGGTCTTGGGTTGTGTGGATGTGAGCTGTGCTCTTGTGTGTTGTGGCTGTGAGAGGTTTGTTATTTGTGCACTTGTCTAGAAGCATTATTACTGAACTTTACATATTATTTATGCTCTTTAAATATAGAATTGGGGTAAGTTATGTAAGCCATGAGATGCTTCATAAAATTAGTTTTATGCTCTTGCAGAATAGTGAATTTGAGGAGCTTTCAATCTCTTGGAAAGTGGATATTGGGGTTATTTCTTTTATAACTGTGAACGCATAAACCAAACAACTAAACAACTTATCCAAATTAAGGGTTGAATAATATTTTTCTAGAAACAACTACAAATTAGCTGTTTTCCAAACACACAAACAAAACAGCCAGTCAGCTTATCAGGATAAGCTGCGGATCACCAGCTTATTTGGATAACCTGCAGTTGCTCCAAACAGACTCTCAATTTAATTAGCTCGCTTATCTTTTGTTGTTATTTTATAATCTTATCTTGTGAACGGGAATAATGTAAAAAACAGGTTTGCCTTGACTATTATATATTCGTGCATGTCATTCCGGAGAAAATTCTACATTGCTTGTATTTTTCATGTTGAGGTGAATGTCCGGAGATGTCTTTTTTGGTGTGATGGGAGTAAAGTAGCTGAGCCATTAAAAATAATTATACATATGCATTTTTTTGTGACACAACATAGTATTTATTGCTTTAAAGTTCTCATGTGGGTAAGCAGACCCATGTTCCTTTTATTTGGCTTGGTGGGAGTAAATGACTCGACCATATTGTCCAAGACAACCACCGAAATATATCTGTCTTTGTGTGATAGGCAAGTCTAGAGTCTCCATGGGTGCCCCTATAAAGAGAGATGTTTGGATGCTAGGAAAATTTTAATGATAGGACATGAAATAGGGAAAATGTATAAAACATTTTGAATTTGATCACAAAGACAAATGAAATTAAAAATTATAAAATGATATTAGTTTGATATATATATATATATATATATATATATATATATATATATATATATATATATATATATATATATANTGTCAGGTGTTTTGTCATGATAACTTACAGAGATTTCATGTCTATAAGGGTATGATTTTGCTACCAAATGACATAAAAAATGAGTAGTTATGACCAATGACTTATGACAGAGCAATTTGTTGTAAAATGATACCTTTAAATTGCATTCATGGCCTAGCTTGGATGTTCTAGTGGTTAAGTCCTCTAAGTTTTGAGTTTTATAGTGCATTTGACAGGGCGTAAAGCTTTATGTTAATTAAAATTGATTTAAATATATCCATCTAGGTATACATACACCCCAAGTTTATATGATTCACTTAGATGACATACCAAAGAATTTTTAGTTAGATTGGGTCAGGTGTTTTTTCTGGTCGAGTAAACATAAGTCCATGACAATCGCGATAACAAAACCATGATATCTTGCTCAAATTTATCATCATTTATCATTTCCCCTGCCATTTGTTTTAAGTTAAATGTAGTGAATTTTCTTTTTCTAAAATNGGATGACATACCAAAGAATTTTTCGTTAGATTGGGTCAGGTGTTTTTTCTGGCCGAGTAAACATAAGTCCATGACAATTGTGATAACAAAACCATGATATCTTTCTCAGATTTATCATCATTTATCATTTCCCCTGCCATTTGTTTTAAGTTAAATGTAGTGAATTTTCTTTTTCTAAAATTAATTACTGTTATTATACGTTATGCAAAAATAAATAATATTGAGGTCGTTATATATATATATATATATATATATATATTATAATAGTTATAGTTTTTAATTATAAATTCTCTTATAACTTAAAATATAAATTTTAAAAGATTATGAAAAATATTAAATAATTAGTACATCATATTTAGAGCACTAGTGAAAATGATTTATAAAATGAACATCAAATGGTTCTAGAAAATTTGTTGACAAAAACGTAGTAATTTTTTAAGAGACAATTCCAATATATTTTTTTTCTTTAATACCGATGCTTATAAAAGTAGTTATAATTATATTTACAATAGAGTTGAGAGTGCTTTACAATATGGTGAAGACGATTTGTGAATTAGATATAAAGCACATTTTGAAAAATTAATCGTATATAGTAAGGTCAATTTTAATATGTAAGACTTTTGTTCAAATCAAAGTTACAAAAAATTAGCTAATAAATTAGGCAAAATTAATTCTAAAAGCTCATAGAAATTTATTAAACACAAAATAAACATGTAGGTTTTACTAGAACCCAAATTAGGTTATCACTGTTGCACTTAAATGCTGTAGAAGTAGTTGTTACACCGAACAATTAGCCTCATTCTAAATTTTTTTTGTCATTGGGAGGAATAATTAATCATTGGAATTTATATCTATGGGAGACCTAAAGTCCTAACATAAGTTCTTGCAAAATGACAGCTGAATTTCTGGATAGTATCATATCTAAAATTTAATATGCCTTCTAATTTTTTAATTGCAAAGACAATTTTTTAGAAGAGCTGTTTATGATTTTGATGCCGACATGAGATACCGAGTGAAACTATACACAATTTTATGTTTGATCCATGAATAAACTTTCCTTAAAAATGCTGCAAATGAAGCTTATGTGAATGGAAAACTGGTCTCAAGCATGGAGCCTAACGCCTAAGGCTGAAGCCAAGGATGGCTGATTTGAATCTCTTACAAACAAAGGGAAAAATGTTATTCCTTTTAAATTGGTTATGCAAGCTTTCAATTGATGTTGGCAAATTTATGAAGGAAAATTTGTTTACATAGAAGACATACAATCAATTAGAAAAATGAAGAACCATGTAGCCATTGTAGACCCCATTCTTCAATATAATAAATAATAATGAATTCATTTGTTTGGTTTATCATAGTTGCTTGTTAACGTATAATAAGTGAATTTGCATGAAAAAACATGTGAATTTGCCTCATTAATGCCGAAATATATATACTTAGTTATTATCCATAAGCACCTTTAACCATTTAAGGGAACATCCTCACTATACTACATCTCCAATGGTAAAATAAAAGCTGCCTTAAGAAATACATAGAGGACTAATTTTGGCTGTCTGTAGATAGAAAGCAATGATTTCTTTTACATCCTCACTATACTACATTATGTTATTACATTTGAGGGAGTTTTGATGGGTTTTAAGAATTTGGAATCAATGTTGACTTCTTATTATTTTCAACCAAACTATGGATTTAACAAATTTTATTTATTCTAAAAACATGTTTTCTAACTTCATGCAACCAATTTAGTTGGAAACATTTCATCACATAGATTTGCTAACCTTACCTATTTTTGCCAGAGCAGCAAAAGCAAAAAACTTGTTCTTGAATCTATACGTTAATTGCAGCTTGACTCATCATAAACCATCTATTGCAATGCATATATCTTCCGCTTTGAACACTCAAATTTGATAATTACAGGGCACTTAAAATAGATCATAAGCAAATCAATTGAAGCCTCAAACATGCAATGGTAGCCGATTTCACAGTAATGCAACCTTGATTGAAAAATTTTGGGGAAAATATCAAATAATTGCAACTGATGTTTGTTAACATATTCCATCATAGATAGATATTTACGGATTTGGATCATGTAGCTTCTTCGACCAAGCATTTCGAAATGATTAGGATGGGATGGAAAAGGAGCAATTAGTATCTTGCTCTAACCTTGATGAAGTCTTAAGCACACTTCAAGTAACACTGTAGGAGTATAGGTAATCATTTGCTTCCCTTTTTGGCTTGCTATATTGTGAAGAAGCAAGAGAGAGGCATTTTACGCTTGCTATGCTTCCTTTGTTTGCTTCTGATTCACCAATAGCATATTCCTAATTATATTCTTTAGGGCATGCTTGACATCACTTTTGTTTCATTTTTTTTACTTTAAAATACATATTTGCTTGTTATAATTCTATTTGTATATTTTTTTTATTTTTAAAAACAAATCAATTTTTTTTAAAAAAACACACAAAACGCCTAAAAGTTGTTTTGAGTGTTTTTAAAAACAACTATCTCAATCAAATATATTTTAATTTAAATCAAAGCTTTTTTTTTCCTTTTTTTCGTTTCTCATTTAACTTGATGGTGCCTTCTATAGAAATACTCTCTAATAAAGTCTCATATAATGTACTCATGCAGGTTATCCCTAGTGTATCACACCATCCAGTCGACAACATTGAGAAGGAATCAAAGCTCTACGCTTTTGTATCAATCGAAGATACAAGCAAACCGGTTGATAAGCCAAAAGCCTTACGGGGACTAGTTCAGCTGTACAACTTAACTGACTCTCGCTGGGTTGGAGGATTGTTGTGTGAGGTATGATCGGAAGGCCAATGTTAAATTGTGGAAATGGCTTCATCTCTCATTCTTCACTCTTATTGTTTCTTAGATTACTCGTAATATAAATATTATCTTTGATTAATCTTGTTATGTTAGTCCCCAAAAGCTCTATGAATGAAATATGATATTCGGTTGAAATGGAATTGACTGCATGTTATATTTTGGCTAAGTTGAAAATTTTCTATTTGCATAAAATTTTTTAGTGGCAAATGTTTTTTTTTATTTTAAATATGATTTTTAAATAAAAATTGAAGACTTAAAAAAATGAAATATATATAACAAGGTAGGTTGAACCTGTCATCAAACTTGTCATTGTCAATCTTCTTGATCCTCTTTAACTGAGTGTATAGGCAGGTGGCAATTATTGCGTCCGTTGGGCATCTTGAAAGGCTATTAAAGGATGGATCTTGGTTGATTTTTTAATCGGCAGTCTTCTTCGACTCAACTTTCCATCAATGTTAAGTTATTTGTTGAGTGGATCCACAAAGTTGAAGGCAAACAACCTTTTGAATGAGAGTTTTATTCAATGGAGCTTTTTTAATATGGTCTATGAAACCATCAACTCTCCTAACCATACAAGCTTGAATTGGTCTCTTATTCATACCCCCATAAGGAGTTGTTCTTTGGTACCCTAGTGGTTTTAATTTTACTTTAGGGCTTTCTCATGCATCCAATAATAAAATTAGTGGTTATATTTCTCCTAGTTATAATCTTCTGAAAATAACTATGCTTCAAATTGGAATGAATAAAAGTTTAAAGAATGTTCAAGCCTATAAAGGAGATTTTGAATGAAAAGGAATTTATCATATTTTGTGATAGTTGGATGAGTGCATAAACACCTCTAGTTAAATCTGGACGAGTGAACAAAAACCTCTAATTAATTCATTGGTTTCACAATGTCTATATTTTTCTTTATAAAAGGCATCAAATACAAAGGAACATCAAAGGATAAATTGTATATTGCTAATTAATTCAAAGAAATAACTGTGGAGATGGGTGTAGATAAAGGGCTTCAAATAATAATACTAATAATTTAGCTGTATGTAGAGCTACATGAACACTAATTGGGACTAAATATTATTTTTTTTGGACTTCTTGTCATCTTTTGTTGTTCACACATTGAATTTTGAAGAATATTTATACTTCAAAGAGTTGAGGGTAATGAAATTGCCTCGGATGAATGCAAATGGTTCGATGGCATTGTAGGAGATATCAACTTTATCAAGATTATCATAAATATCTTGATAAAATTGTCCATTTTTAATAAGTTTGTAAATTTAAAAATGTTGGATACAACTATGTCTCATTTTACCTCAACTATAGTTATGATTAGGCTGTTTAAAATAGTAAAATAAGTTTTACAAACAAGGTTATAAGTGAAAGGCGGGGTATGCACTGCGAAGATCATTTTGAAAAGGCGAATTTTGTTGAGAAAAAAAACATAGATGAATTGTGGTGGTATAATATTTATTATATTATTACTTTTATAGGGCCTATTTATGATATATTAAAAGTAGGCAATACAGATAAAATCTGTCTCCACCTTGTGTATGATATGTGAGATTCTATGACAGAGAATATGAAAATGAATATGCATAAACATAAGAGAAAGGCAAAATCTCCATTTTTTATAAAGTTATATATGACGTTCTTATACAAAGATGAAATAAAGCAACATTCCTCTTCATTGCTTAACTTACTCTCTAAATCCAATGTATCATTTATTTATTTTTCATTACTATTTATTTTCCACCTTTTCTAACTAGTAATATCATTTACTAGTTATAATAATGTGTTACAACCATTTTTGACCAAGTGAATTGCTAAATTGTGTTGCTTTATATAAAGACATTGAGATATCAAATAAGAGAAGCAAATGCTTGAAAATGATTAATTTTAAATGTATGAACTAATTTGGATTTAGTGGTGTTCTTACTAATCATGACTTGATAGCTTCTAGAGGTAATATGGTGGAAATGTATGGTGAATTATTTATGGTGTTGGTTTTCTATGACTACAAAGTTTCGGGGTTGTTTGGGGTGATTTTTTTTTATTTTTTTGTCTTTGTATTTACTTTGTTTTAGTTTTGTTTTATTTTCGTTTTGCCATAAAACAAAACCATGTTTGGTAACACTTATAATTTTTTTTTGTATAAAAATTAAAAATAATAATAAAATATAATTGTGATGGTTTCTACGTCTTAAGGTTGAATTTGGTTTGAGAGAGCAGGAAAAAATGAAAGGGCGGAAATAGGAAAGAAGATGGGGCATGTTTGGTGGTCGGAGAAGGTTTTGTGGAGATTGTTAGAGGTAAGGCAGCGACTGGGAGGAGTTGCCTTGGTAAAGTGCAACAACGTAAGTAGATGAGAAGTGTTATGTTACGTGAGAAGATGGAAGCAGAGAGGGAGAGATTGTTTGGAAGTGGGAGGTTGCCTACGACTGGGTTACCACACTAGAATCGAGAGAGGACAAAGGCATGAGGAACGAAGAAGGAGATTGAGATTTTCTAGAGAAAAAAATGAGAGCTTCATGAGATGATCCTAGGAGGACGACTGAGGGGAAAATGAGGGCAGAGGAGTTGACAGGCATTGACGTTGTTGTTGGGGAAAATAAGCCATCAATGTCGGCATTAAAGAAGGACTCGAGGTTGAGGTTGGGGGGAATGAGATCGGTGTTGGGGTTGAGATTGCGATTGTTGGAGTGTTCTGCAAATACAAAAAAAAAACGTTTTCAATTTTGTTTTTTTTTTTTAAACAAAAAACACTTTTGTTTAAGAACAAATAAAAAACGGATTCAATTACAACAAAAAAAAAACATATTTTTGTTTTATTTTCTATTAAAAAAAATATGGAAACAAAAAGTGATCCAAACAACCCTTTAGCTTCTAAATTGTTAGNGTATCAATACTCATTGACTCATATGGGGCGCCATGTCAGGTGTTTGTCATGATAACTTACAGAGATTTCATGTCTATAAGGGTATGGTTTTGTTACCAAATGATGTAAAAAATGAGTAGTTATGACCAATGACTTATGACGGAGCAATTTGTTGTAAAATGATACCTTTAAATTGTATNTTCACTGTCTGTTTGGGGCGAATTAAAATTGCGGGTGGCATTTTCAAAATGCCGCCATCCCGTTTGGTTAACATGTTCGCATGACTTTTACCCCAATTCCCTCGACGCGAGCCCTACGGAAGATCTGCATCGCTCTCGCCTCCCTCGCTCTCGCATCCCTCGCTCTCGCATCCCTTGATCTCTCACGTCCGCTCTCAATAATCTCCTGTCGCTCTCGCCTTCCTCTTCCTATTTTCTACAGTGTGTGGTAGTTATTCCTGTGGTAATTTTGCTTTCTCCATGCGATTTTGGCTTTCTTCCTGTGAAATTGGGTTTTTGATTTGTTTAGGGTTTACAGAGATTTCAATTTGTTCTGGAGCATTGTTATAGAGATTTGCTTGTTTGTGGAGGGGGTACCGTGAGGTGTGCTTGTTTTTTAGCATTGGAACATTTGTTTTGGAGCATTGGAGCTTGTTCTAGAGCATTTGTTATGCAGTATTTGTTCTTTTGTGGGTTGGTGGTGGATGCGAGTTGTGCTTGTGTGTGGTGGCTGTGATGGCTTAGGTGTTTGTTCTGGTGGCCTTAGGTGTGTGAGTTGGTGATAGATGTGAGTTGTGCTTGTGTGTGGTGGCTGTGAGAGGTGTTTATGCTAGCTGTTGTCTCTTGGGGTGTGTGTTCTGGTGACCTTAGGTGTGTGGATGTGAGTTGTGCTTGTGTGTGTGGTTGTTGTGAGAGGTTTATTATTTGTGCACTTGTCTAGAAGCATTATTACTGAACTTTACATATTATTTATGCTCTTTAAATATAGAATTGGGGTAAGATATGTAAGCCATGGGATGCTTCGTAAAATTAGTTTTATGCTCTTGCAGAATAGTGAATTTGAAGAGTTTTCAATCTCTTGGAAAGTGGATTTTGGGGTTATTTCTTTTATAACTGTGAACGCACAAACTAAACAACTAAACAACTTATCTAAATTAGGGGTAGAATGATGTTTATCTAGAAACAACTACAAATTAGCTGTTTTCCAANGGAGTTTTCAATCTCTTGGAAAGTGGATTCTGGGGTTATTTCTTTTATAACTGTGAACGCACAAACTAAACAGCTAAACAACTTATCTAAATTAGGGGTAGAATGATGTTTATCTAGAAACAACTACAAATTAGCTGTTTTCCAAACATACAAACAAAACAACCAGCCAGCTTATCAGGATAAGCTGCGGATCACCAACTTATCTGGATAACCTGCAGTTGCTCCAAACAGACTCTCAATTTAATTGACTCGCTTATCTTTTGTTGTTATTTTATAATCTTATCTTGTGAACGGGAATAATGCAAAAAACATATTTGCCTTGACTATTATATATTCGTGCATGTCATTACGGAGAAAATTCTACATTGCTTGTATTTTTCATGTTGAGGTGAATGTACGGAGATGCCTTTTTTGGTGTGACGGGAGTAGAGGAGCTGAGCCATTAAAAATAATTATATATATGCATTTTTTGTGACACAACTAAGCAGACCCATGTTCCTTTTATTTGGCTTGGTGGGAGTAAATGTCTCGAACCACTCAAATATATGTCTTTGTGTGACAGGCAAG
>JXCR01122027.1:132271-143284 GCA_002079205.1 Phalaenopsis hybrid cultivar
GAAATGATTAGGATGGGATGGAAAAGGAGCAATTAGTATCTTGCTCTAACCTTGATGAAGTCTTAAGCACACTTCAAGTAACACTGTAGGAGTATAGGTAATCATTTGGTTCCCTTTTTGGCTTGCTATATTGTGAAGAAGCAAGAGAGAGGCATTTTACGCTTGCTATGCTTCCTTTGTTTGCTTCTGATTCACCAATAGCATATTCCTAATTATATTCTTTAGGGCATGCTTGACATCACTTTTGTTTTATTTTTTTTAATTTAAAATACATATTTGCTTATTATAATTCTATTTGTATATTTTTTTTTATTTTTAAAAACAAATCAATTTTTTTTTTAAAAACACACAAAACCCCTAAAAGTTGTTCTGAGTGTTTTTAAAAACAACTATCTCAATCAAATATATTTTAATTTAAATCAAAGCTTTTTTTTTTCTTTTTTTCGTTTCTCATTTAACTTGATGATGCCTTCCATAGAAATACTCTCTAATAAAGTCTTATATAATGTACTCATGCAGGTTATCCCTAGTGTATCACATCATCCAGCCGACAACATTGAGAAGGAATCAAAGCTCTATGCTTTTGTATCAATCGAAGATACAAGCAAACCGGTTGATAAGCCAAAAGCCTTACGTGGACTAGTTCAGCTTTACAACTTAACTGACTCTCGCTGGGTTGGAGGATTGTTGTGTGAGGTATGATCGGAAGGCCAATGTTAAATTGTGGAAATGGCTTCATCTCTCATTCTTCACTCTTATTGTTTCTTAGATTACTCGTAATATAAATATTATCTTTGATTAATCTTGTTATGTTAGTCCCCAAAAGCTCTATGAATGAAATATGATATTCGGTTGAAATGGAATTGACTGCATGTTATATTTTGGCTAAGTTGAAAATTTTCTATTTGCATGATTTTTTTTAAGTGGAAAATGTTTATTTTATTTTAAATATGATTTTTAAATAAAAATTGAACTCTAGTGACTTAAAAAAATGAAATATATATAACAAGGTAGGTTGAACCTGTCATCAAACTTGTCATTGTCAATCTTCTTGATTCTCTTTAACTGACTGTTTAGGCAGGTGCCAATTATTGCTTCCGTTAGGCATCTTGAAAGGCTTTTGGAAAGGNCCAATCTTCTTGATCCTCTTTAACTGACTGTTTAGGCAGGTGCCAATTATTGCTTCCGTTAGGCATCTTGAAAGGCTTTTGGAAAGGCTATTAAAGGATGGATCTTAGTTGATTTTTTAGTCGGCAGTCTTCTTCGACTCAACTTTCCATTAATGTTAAGTTATTTGTTGAGTGGATCCACAAAGTTGAAGAAGGCAAACAACCTTTTGAATGAGAGTTCTATTCAATAGAGCTTTTTTAATATGGTCTATGAAACCATCAACTCTCCTAACCATACAAGCTTGAATTGGTCTCTTATTCANCTTGAGTGGATCCACAAAGTTGAAGAAGGCAAACAACCTTTTGAATGAGAGTTCTATTCAATGGAGCTTTCCTAACCATACAAGCTTGAATTGGTCTCTTTTTCATACCCCCATAAGGAGTTGTTCTTTGGTACCCTAGTGGTTTTAATTTTACTTTAGGGCTTTCTCATGCATCCAATAATAAAATTAGTGGTTATATTTCTCCTAGTTATAATCTTCTGAAAATAACTATGCTTCAAATTGGAATGAATAAAAGTTTAAAGAATGTTCAAGCCTATAAAGGAGATTTTGAATGAAAAGGAATTTATCATATTTTGTGATAGTTGNCATTGTAGACCCCATTCTTCAATATAATAAATAATAATGAATTCATTTGTTTGGTTTATCATAGTTGCTTGTTAACGTATAATGAGTGAATTTGCATGAAAAAAAAACATGTGAATTTGCCTCATTAATGCCGAAATATGTATACTTATTTATTATCCACAAGCACCTTTAACCATTTAAGGGAACATCCTCACTATACTACATCTCCAATGGTAAAATAAAAGCTGCCTTANGTGTTACAACCATTTTTGACAAAGTGAATTGCTAAATTATGTTGCTTTATATAAAGACATTGAGATATCAAATAAGAGAAGCAAATGTTTGAAAATAATNAAAGTGGATTGCTAAATTATGTTGCTTTATATAAAGACATTGAGATATCAAATAAGAGAAGCAAATGTTTGAAAATAATTAATTTTAAATATACGAACTAATTTAGATTTAGTGGTGTTCTTACTAATCATGACTTAATAGCTTCTAGAGGTAATATGGTGGAAATGTATGGTGAATTATTTATGGTGCTGGTTTTCTATGACTACAAAGTTTTGGGGTTGTTTGGGGTGATTTTTTTTTTATTTTTTTGTTTTTGTATTTACTTTGTTTTAGTTTTGTTTTGTTTTCGTTTTACCATAAAACAAAACCATGTTTGGTAACACTTATATTTTTTTTTTGTATAAAAATTAAAAATAATAATAAAATATAATCATGATGGTTTCTACGTCTTAAGGTTGAATTTGGTTTGAGAGAGCAGGAAAAAATGAAAGGGCAGAAATAGGAAAGAAGATGGGGGCATGTTTAGTGGTCGGAGAAGGTTTTGTGGAGATCGTAAGAGGTAAGGCGGCGACTGGGAGGAGTTGCCTTGGTAAAGTGCAACAACGTAAGTAGATGGGAAGTGTTATGTTACGCTAGAAGATGGAAGCAGAGAGGGAGAGATTGTTTGGAAGTGGGAGGTTGCTTACGACTGGGTTACCACACTAGAATCGAGAGAGGACAAAGGCATGAGGAACGAAGAAGGAGATTGAGATTTTCTAGAGAAAAAAATGAGAGCTTCATGAGATGATCCTAGGAGGAGGACTGAGGGGAAAATGAGGGCAGAGGAGTCAACAGGCATTCACGCTGTTGTTGGGGAAAATAGGGCATCAAAGTCGGCATTAAAGAAGGACTCGAGGTTGAGGTTGAGGTTGGGGTCGGGAATGAGATCGGTGTTGGGGTTGAGATTGCGATGGTTGGAGTGTTCTGCAAATACAAAAAACAGACGTTTCCNAAAATGAGGGCAGAGGAGTCGACAGGCATTCCCGTTGTTGTTGGGAAAAATAAGGCATCAATGTCAGCATTAAAGAAGGACTCAAGGTTGAGGTTGAGGTTGAGGTTGGGGTCAGAATGAGATCGGTGTTGGGGTTGAGATTGCGATGGTTGGAGTGTTCTGCAAATACAAAAAACAGACGTATCCAATTTTATTTTTTTTTAAAACAAAAAATACTTTTGTTTAAGAACAAATAAAAAATGGATTCAATTACAACAAAAAAAACATATTTTTGTTTTATTTTCTATTAAAAAAATATGGAAACAAAAAGTGATCCAAACAACCCTTTAGCTTCTAAATTGTTAGCTCAATCATATTCATNTTCCAATTTTGTTTTTTTTAAAACAAAAAACACTTTTGTTTAAGAACAAATAAAAAATGGATTCAATTACAACAAAAAAACATATTTTTATTTTATTTTCTATTAAAAAAAATATGGAAACAAAAAGTGATCCAAACAACCCTTTAGCTTCTAAATTGTTAGCTCAATCATATTCATTTTCTTATTACGAGAGAAATTGAAGTACATATTATTTTATTAATTCACTCAAGGAATAAGATCACTTCTCAATGGAGTGAAGATTTAGTATTTTTACATACTAATTTTTATTTTTTTATTTAGACTAGCCTATAATACATTCTGAGACTAATTTATGATATAGTGGTGGAAATAAAATAATTTTAATGGATGATATTAAATCTTTCAAGTTATTGTTCTATCTCTTAATGTATCTTTAGAAATTATGTTTTTTCTAGATGAAGGTGAATGTGTCATTGAAGAGGGCATATAAACTAGTGTTGCTTATGTGGGCTAATATGTGTCATTTAAATGCATATCACTCAAGTTTTTAGACGATAAAATACCGTTCCTAGGCAACTAATTTAGTTTGAACTGCTTGAATTGATTATGTATATATTTTTCTTAAAGACAAATAGCTTGGATAAGTACTGAATTAAGTGGTATATGCGTTAATCTTCTTAAAAGAAATATAATTCTTTTTCTTAATTTTTATTTGTTTATTTATTTCTTGGAAGAGAATTCTGTAGTGAAATTATGAGCATTAATTTGCAGTATTCACCCTGAATGCTTGTCCTCAAATTAGGTATTGTATATCATTCTTTTCTAATTTAAATCAACTTTTAATGCAGATTTTCTGTTTTATTATTATTCNGCTTCTTAGTCATCTCATTTACACATTCAGGGAGGCATGAGGGAAAGAGTTGCCTTTTCCTAAGCGATCACATAGCTGACTCCAATACTTTTTCTATACATATAAAACATATAGCTCCATGATTTATGTTGTATTGTCATAACATGGACTCTCTAATCTTTAAACTTGGGGTTCATGTTGACAAAGTTTATCATCCATCCACTTATGATGATGCCCCTAATTGAGAGCACAATCCTAAGTGGGAAAGATAATGAATTATAGAGGCTTGCGCCTTCAAGAAATCTTATTTTTTCCTTTGATCTATATAAATCTTAGCAACTTCATCCATGATAATTTGGTTATNTATGATGCCCCTAATTGAGAGCACAATCCTAAGTGGGAAAGATAATGAATTATAGAGGCTTGCACCTTCAAGAAATCTTATTTTTTCCTTTGATCTATATAAATCTTAGCAACTTCATCCATGATAATTTGGTTATATTAACCTTTTTTTCGGAGAGAATCATGATTTTTCCTCATTTGGAGCACAACTAAGGGTCTAATTTAGAAGCCCATGTCTGCGTGCCTCAGTTAAGTTTGGGTTTTGCACCTATGTTTTTTTTCCTTTTTAAACTAACTTTATCACTAGATCATTGTGAAATATTTATAAATGTTTGTTGAAATTTTTTTGTAAAGTCTTACATGGAAATTCATTTCATCTACTTTTTCATGTCTCATTCTTTCAAGTGGCTTATTTATTTCTTTTAATATTAAGCATAAAAATTTGCTATTCGATGTATCAATGCTGATGCCTTATTTTTTTTTTAAGACCCGAAAGCCACAACCGATACATGTGAGTAAATCAGGAGAGTTTATTGGCATTATAAAGAAGCGTAAACTGTTTATTTGGCAAATCCCTTGCAAGCGATTTAGNTAGTCCCAAATTTAATTTAAAGTTAAATTCTAAAAATAAAACACAAATCAAGAACCTAAATGACTTTTAATTGTACTTCCAATGAATGCAAGCCCCTATCCTGATTAATTTGGTTGAGGCAAAGTCAAGAAACTCATTAAATAAAAAACTTCAGCCTTCCCATGAATGTAAGATCTATCCCATAATTAACTTGGGTGAGTATGTCACATGCTCATCTATTAAAAACTAAACCTTCCAATCAAACATCTTACGTATCAACATGTTTTTTTGAGTTGGGGCATAACTTCAAGATAAGTGATAGTCATTCTATGCCTCATAGCTCTTGTTGATCATCTCTGGTTTTTTTGAATTGCAAGCTATNGTATTAAAAACTAAACCTTCTAATCAAACATCTTACGTATCAACATGTTTTTTTGAGTTGGGGCATAACTTCTAGATAAGTGATAGTCATTCTATGTCTCATAGCTCTTGTTGATCATCTCTGGTTTTTTTGAATTGCAAGCTATTGTGGAAAATTGATTTGATAAACCTTTGCTGATTCAATGGTAACTTGAAAGCATGGCGCATCTTTGACTTATAAATCCACTTTATTTTATTTGAGATACTTTTGGGGAGGCAATCTATGATTGTTAATTAGGCTTCCTAGGTGTTATGGTCTAAAAACCTGTGAAACTTAGCAGATTGGACCCATGGCATTAATTGGGTCTCCTTATATTGAACTAACCATTCCTCATGTGTAAAATTCAAACATAAATAATAAATTTAGCACAGAAATTTGAGCCGAGATGATTTCTGTAATCACGAAGTTAGATCTAAATAAATCAAACTCAAAACATTAGGGAAAATTTGGTTAGAACAAATATAATCTCCCTAAAAATTGCTTCTTAGTCATCTCATTTACACATTCAGGGAGGCATGAGGGAAAGAGTTGCCTTTTCCTAAGCGATCACATAGCTGACTCCAATACTTTTTCTATACATATAAAACATATAGCTCCATGATTTATGTTGTATTGTCATAACATGGACTCTCTAATCTTTAAACTTGGGGTTCATGTTGACAAAGTTTATCATCCATCCACTTATTATGATGCCCCTAATTGAGAGCACAATCCTAAGTGGGAAAGATAATGAATTATAGAGGCTTGCACCTTCAAGAAATCTTATTTTTTCCTTTGATCTATATAAATCTTAGCAACTTCATCCATGATAATTTGGTTATATTAACCTTTTTTTCGGAGAGAATCATGATTTTTCCTCATTTGGAGCACAACTAAGGGTCTAATTTAGAAGCCCATGTCTGCGTGCCTCAGTTAAGTTTGGGTTTTGCACCTATGTTTTTTTTCCTTTTTAAACTAACTTTATCACTAGATCATTGTGAAATATTTATAAATGTTTGTTGAAATTTTTTTGTAAAGTCTTACATGGAAATTCATTTCATCTACTTTTTCATGTCTCATTCTTTCAAGTGGCTTATTTATTTCTTTTAATATTAAGCATAAAAATTTGCTATTCGATGTATCAATGCTGATGCCTTATTTTTTTTTTAAGACCCGAAAGCCACAACCGATACATGTGAGTAAATCAGGAGAGTTTATTGGCATTATAAAGAAGCGTAAACTGTTTATTTGGCAAATCCCTTGCAAGCGATTTAGAAGCGATGAAGTAAAAAAGATCAGACTGCATCACACAAAGAACTTGAGCACATTCGCATTCCATCCAACGGAGAGAGTTGTAGCTGGAGGTGATGTAACTGGAAGAGTATTAATATGGAGAGAATTTGGGCAGAAAAAGTTCGCAAAAAACTTGGTAGTTAGAGATGAGGAAGAAAAGCCTGGTGTAAGAGATGACGACGATGCTGATTCATGTACAACATGGCATTGGCATGCAAATGAAGTCAAATTTCTTTACTTCTCCTCTGATGGTGCATATTTGTATTCAGGTATGCTAAATCATCTCTTAATGATTTAAAATTGTTGGTTGAGCCTCTTTATAAGCAAGAAACCTAGATGTGGATAAGTTAATGTTATTTGTTGGTGGCCTTTAAACATAATTCTTGATTTTGAAATTAACATTATTGTCCGATTCATGGAAACAAGAAAAGATGAACTTGATGGATTCTATTGAGTCTTGGTTTCTTTCTTAAGAGGGCTATTTTTATTAGCATAATATTCAGTACTATTAGACACATATTGCTCTGATTGATTTATTTCGTAATTGGCATTAATATCTTGTCTTTGATATAGCTTTATAGCGATGTTGTTTTTCACATTGGTTAAATAAATCTAGTTTTTTAGGTGGAAAGGAAGGAGTCATTGTTGTTTGGCAGCTTGACACCGGAAAGAAGAAGTTTAAACCTCGTTTAGGAGCCCCACTCATAACTTTCACAGATTCACCAGATCCCCATCTTTCATGTGTAAGAAACTATGTTTATTTTAATCATTTGATTTTGCCTTGTAATTGAATTCATTTTATGTTATTTTCAATGTTGCTTATGTGGGCTAATATGGCCTTGTTTTAGATTAGTGTTCAGGATCTGATTCTCCTTTTGGCCTTTTGTATGATTATGGATTTGATATTGGGGGCTGTAGCCATGTTCACTTCTCATTCATTATGGTTATTACTATGTTTCAGGTTGATTTTAACATGATAATAATTGATTCTGTCTTGTTTAGGAGCACTTAGCCTCTAACTGTATCGATAGAATATGAAGTGTTAATTAGTTTTTAAAAGATCAGCCCTTAGTGGCATCTCCCATTGTGATTGTATCGATCTACAACAATGCTATTTGTTTAAATGTGATTTATTACTTTTCTTATGAATTGTACTGTACTCTCAAGTGCAATTATTAATTTTGCCCCTAGAGATTTAGAAGTTTTAGTTTTTATTATATAGTTCTCTGTGTTTGGCAGAATATCAAATGTATCTTATGCTAATTTTTCCTTCTAACTTCAGTTGAAACAAAGGTTTGGTTATTCATTTAGCATTAAAAAAATTGCTGAAACTCATTTAACATTTCCAAATCAGTTGAAGAGATAAGAGTGGAAGTATCGCATTGAGATTTTAGTGGTAGACGTGATTCAGAAAATTCTTATTTAGAGTAATTTTTGTTAGTCAAATACTGTTATTTTATTTCACATATTCATTTTAACAGTTAAATTAAATATTTTAAAAATATTTTTTATCTAATAGAAATATAATCAAAGAAGTTTTTTAAAATCATAAAATGAAAGTTAACAATTGCATAAAAAAATTAAAAGTATGAAAATTATGTTATGTGCGTGTATTTGTTGAAATGGAAATGGTTTTGCAAAAATCATTCTTGTCATGTTCAGTGGCTTTTCATTCCTAAAAAGCTGATATCGATCAAGTTCACAGGCTTGTCGAAATTTTTTTTATTTTTAATTTTAACATTTCATTTAAGGCAAAATTTTACAAACATTTGTTAAGATAAGGCAGTTTGGTTATAATTTTAAGAAGCAATGGATTTTTTATAATTTTGAAGTTTTTTTTTGGTTAGATTCAAATTATTGATGCTGTGAACCAACCTGCAATTGTAGTTAAACTTCTATAATAATTCACGATAAATTTGATATTTGTGATACTTGATTTTTTTGTAAATCTTTTATAATATTTTAATGTTTCAAAATAAATTTGAAATTAAATTGTACCGCGATAATATAAAAAATTATTTCATATGTCATATAAGAATATCAATTAGTGATGTATATAAGGCAATTCCCACGTAAGTGTTTTAAAAAATATTTAATTAGTTCTTCCACCAATATGTTCGATGAGTAATCACAGAGAAAGAGCGTTAGGGACAAAATTTTTTGAGGTTGAGGATCATGGGTGAATCATATTTAATTATTTGGAAATTGGAATTTTTTCTCAAAATATTAAATGAGTAGCCTACCCTTTGTATAGAAAAGATAATATGAGGGAGGGATTTGGTATTTTCACAAATCTCAGGGACCTCACCTCAGGAAACTATATAAGAGTTAGCCAAAGCTCAAGGATGTGCGTGATAATGAACTCAATGGAGATTTGACGTTTTACCCATTATCATGGAGTTAATATTATATTTTGCTAAACCTATTGGACATAAATGATAAAAACCCAATTCTTAGTGTAGAATACATGCTTTTCTTTGTAGGTGTCAATTATTCCATCAACCAGAATTATTTTTTTATTTTTTTGAAATGTCAAATCAACTTTCTTTACTTCAATAATGAAAATTGTTATACTTTAAAGTAATGCACACATTTCTATTGGTCTTCTTGTACGTAGACAGCTAGTAGATTTATTTTTTTCAAGGTTTAGCGATGCATTTATTAAATGATATAGGTCAGAATTATTAATTCATCTCTTTAGAAGGATTCCTTTGGGCACATTTATAGGCTCCTGGTTATCATAAATTTTTGTTGATCAATTTTTGCTAAATTCATGTCTGCTTCTTTAGGTTTTACTGACATCAACATCTTCAGCTTTATTGTTCAGATAATCAAATCCATCTGGTAAAGATGCCCACAATGGAGATCATCAAGTCTATTTCAGGAATTAAGGTTTGTGACGTAATATTCCTTCTTCATGTTTCTTATTTCAGCTATGGCTTCTGAAAAGTAAACTAATTTACTGATTTACATTCATCACCATTGATTTGGTTTCTGGTTATTGTAGACATGTGTTCTCACAGTCTTTTTTCAGTTGCCTTTCTCATTTCCAGATTCGTGTGAATGCTCAACCAATGAATTTGCCTTTCATAATGAGGCTGGATTAGTAGCACTGCGTACTGAAGATTATTGTATACAATTCTTTAGCTTGTTTGACAACATGGAAGTTTCACAGGTGTGCTACCTGTGAAATGGCTTTGACTTTATCTTAACTTTGTGAAAGTTAGATTAATCATCAAGCTTATATGATTGATGAACTCATTGTTCGTTCTTTCCAGGTGCAAGTATGTGAAAGGAACTTCCAACCTGTTGATGATGTCACGGTAATTGATTTCGCACTTCCGCAATAAATTATCACTTGTTCTTATGTTGTTTTAATTATCAATAGATATCCTCTTTCATTCTTCTCTTTGAAAAATATTATCCTTATTTTCTTATGTTATGTGCTCTTTTATGTTTCATTTATTTGTTGAAGTGTCCTTTCTCTATTTAGTGGATACTAAGTGGAAACCATAAACAAATAGTTGGTTAACTTGAGCCTTTTTTTTATATTTTTTATGGGGGTTATATAAACTTGACAAGAACATCCATGGAAACATTGGTAACTACAGGCACTGGTGGCCTGCAATACACTTTTTTATCCATAGATAAGGTGGTCTTTATGTAAAAGTTGAAGTTTTGGTTTTAAATGTTTAAATACATTAGAATTGAGGTCATGTATGTGACCTCCCTGTATTTTAAATGATAAGAAGAAATAAAATATTGAAAAAAATTATTGAAAAATAGGATAAGTACTAGCTATAGTGGAATTCACCTCCAATTTTAAATATAATTGAAATAAATGAAGATGGATTAATAGTCTATATTTGAAGTGATTTATTTTCTAACAATAAAATTTTTAAGTCTTTTTAATTAATAACTAAAATTATGATATATATATATATATATATATATATATATATATTTCTCAATATGCGCGCGCGCGCTTGACGTACTCCATCCTGTTGGTTGGCATCTATTGTATGAAACCTCTCAAGTCGAGGGCTCGAATCCCCTTTGGCACAATTGGCCTTATGGAGGTGGTACTTGAATTTTTAGGCACATTAGGGGCTGTTGGAGGCTCGTATAATAGCCTTTGACCATTTTTTATCATTCCTTTTAATATATATAAGGATTATATATATATATATATAT
>JXCR01122027.1:154120-218260 GCA_002079205.1 Phalaenopsis hybrid cultivar
ATCAGGAGAGTTTATTGGCATTATAAAGAAGCGTAAACTGTTTATTTGGCAAATCCCTTGCAAGCGATTTAGAAGCGATGAAGTAAAAAAGATCAGACTGCATCACACAAAGAACTTGAGCACATTCGCATTCCATCCAACGGAGAGAGTTGTAGCTGGAGGTGATGTAACTGGAAGAGTATTAATATGGAGAGAATTTGGGCAGAAAAAGTTCTCAAAAAACTTGGTAGTTAGAGATGAGGAAGAAAAGCCTGGTGTAAGAGATGACGACGATGCTGACTCATGTACAACATGGCATTGGCATGCAAATGAAGTCAAATTTCTTTACTTCTCCTCTGATGGTGCATATTTGTATTCAGGTATGCTAAATCATCTCTTAATGATTTAAAATTGTTGGTTGAGCCTCTTTATAAGCAAGAAACCTAGATGTGGAGAAGTTAATGTTATTTGTTGATGGCCTTTAAACATAATTCTTGATTTTGAAATTAACATTATTGTCCTATTCATGGAAACAAGAAAAGATGAACTTGATGGATTCTATTGAGTCTTGGTTTCTTTCTTAAGAGGGCTATTNTTGGTTAGATTCAAATTATTGATGTTGTGAACCAACCTGCAATTGTGGTTAAACTTCTATAATAATTCACGATAAATTTGATATTTGTGATGCTTGAATTTTTTTGTAAATCTTTTATAATATTTTAATGTTTCAAAATAAATCTGAAATTAAATTGTACCGCGATAATATAAAAAAATACTTCATATATCGTATAGGAATATCAATTAGTGATGTATATAAGGCACATTCACGCGTCGGTGTTTTCAACTATATTTTATTAATTCTTCATCCATTATGTTCGATGAGTAATCGCAGAGAAAGAGCATTAGGGACAAGATTGTTTGAGGTTAAGGATCGTGGGTGAATCATATTTAATTATTTGGAAATTGGAATTTTTTCTTAAAATATCAAATGAGTAGCCTGCCCTTAGTATAGAAAAGCTAATATGAGGGAGGGATTTGATATTTTCACAAATCTCAGGGACCTCACCTCAGAAAACTATATAAGAGTTAGCCAAAGCTCAAGGATGTACATGATAATGAACTCAATGGAGATTTGACGTTTTACCCATTCTCATGGAGTTAATACTATATTTTGCTAAACCTATTGGACATAAATGATAAAAACCCAATTTTTAGTGTAGAATACATGCTTTTCTTTGTAGGTGTCAATTATTCCATCAACGATAATTATTTTTTTATTTTTTTGAAATGTCAAATCAACTTTCTTTACTTCAATAATGAAAATTGTTATACAATAAAGTAATGTATGCATTTCTATTGGTCATTCTTGTACGTAGACAGCTAGTAGATTTATTTTTTTCAAGGTGTAGCGATGCATTCATTAAATGATATAGGCCAGAACTATTAATTCATCTCTTTAGAAGGATTCCTTTGGGCACATTTATAGGCTCCTGGTTATCATAATTTTTTGTTGNACACTTCCAGAATAAATTATCACTTATTCTTATGTTGTTTTAATTATCAATATATATCCTCTTTTATTCTTCTCTTTGAAAAATATTATCGTTATTTTCTTATGATATGTGCTCTTTTATGCTTCATTTATTTGTTGAAGTATCTTTTCTCTATTTAGTGGATACTAAACAAATAGTTGGTTAACTTGAGTCTTTTTTTTATATTTATTATGGGGGTTATATAAACTTGACAGGAACATCCATGGAAACATTGGTAACTACAGGCACTGGAGGCCTGCANATTCTTATGTTGTTTTAATTATCAATAGATATCCTCTTTTATTCTTCTCTTTGAAAAATGTTATCCTTATTTTCTTATGATATGTGCTCTGTTATGCTTCATTTATTTGTTGAAGTATCCTTTCTCTATTTAGTGGATGCTGAGTGGAAACCATAAACAAATAGTTGGTTAACTTGAGCCTTTTTTTTATATATTTTTTATGGGGGTTATATAAACTTGACAGGAACATCCATGGAAACATTGGTAACTACAGGCACTGGAGGCCTGCAATACACTTTTTTATCCATAGATAAGGTGGCCTTTATGTAAAAGTTGAAGTTTCGGTTTTAAATATTTAAATACATTAGAATTGAGGTCATGTATGTGACCTCCTGTATTTTAATTGATAAGAAATAAAATATTGAAAAAATTATTGAAAAATAGGGTAAGTCCTAGCTACAGTGGAATTCACCTCCAATTTAAATATAATTGAAATAAATGAAGATGGATTAATAGTCTATATTTGAAGTGATTTATTTTCAAACAATATNCTTTATTTTAAATGATAAGAAGAAATAAAATATTGAAAATTTTTTTGAAAAATAGGATAAGTCCTACCTATAGTGGAATTCACGTCCAATTTTAAATATAATTGAAATAAATGAAGATGGATTAATAGTCTATATTTGAAGTGATTTATTTTCAAACAATAAATTTTTTTAAGTATATTTAATTAATAACTGAAATTATTATAATATATATATTTCTCAATATGCGCGCGCGACGTACCCCATCCTGTTGGTTGACATCTATTGTATAAAACCTCTCAAGTCGAAGGTTCGAATCCCCTTTGACACAATTGGCCTTATGGAGGTGGTGCTTGAATTGTTAGGCACATTAGGGGCTGTTGGAGGCTCCTATAATAGCCTTTGACCATTTTTTACCGTTCCTTTTAATATATATATATATANATTGGTGGCGATTTGCTCTGCTAGGGTTTAGCCCGATGGAGAAACTCTGATTTGATTCCTTCGGCCTTCAATCCATCCTCTGGTGTTCGACGATGAAGTTCCTGCACTTGACGACGACGACGAAGGACTTCAATCTGCTTTGTGATCTTCGTCTTCTCTTTTGCGCACAACGTCGAAGGCTTCGACGTCTCCTTCTGCGGTTTCGTCGCCTCCTCTTTCGCGTCATCCGATTTCTGCAGTTCTTTTCTGCGTGGATTCCCTCGTCGAGCTGCGGTTTCGTGTCTGTCTTCTGCACATTTCATCTACGATTTTTGTTTTTTGTGCAGCTTCGCTCCGATCTCTTCGGCTCGTCTTTTTTGCCCTCTGCCCTACTTGCATGGCTTCTCTTTGTTGAGATGAAGCTTCTTTCTTTTTCGGTTGAACCTGACAAAACCTCCTTTGCCCACGTGGTGGGTAATCCTCAGGGGAGACGACGGTTGTCTTCCCTTCAAGTTATAAGGAGTATCATGATGATACAGGTAAGCAGTTCTTTATCAAGAATGCAAGCAGAAAAAGTGGGAAGGAAGCACTCTTTTTCTCTGCGTCAGAAATTTCAACGTTAACTAACAAATTCAGGTTTGCTCTTACTGAGAAATTTCAGTGGGGACACCCACCTATGGAAGTTATCAGGAAAAGTTTTGATGACCTCAAATTAGCAGGAAAGTGGAAAGTGAGGCTCATGGATGAGAGACATGTATTGATTCAGTTAACCGCGCTTGAGGACTACACTCGGATTTTCTCCAAAAAATATCTTAACATTGATGGTAAAACAATGAAGCTACTCAAGTTGTCTCCTGATTTACCTCATACTATACCGGTATGGTTTAGTCTATCTGGTCTCAAACTGAACTTTTTTCATCATCAGGTTTTTTACTCTATTGGTG
Organism: Phalaenopsis hybrid cultivar; assembly: GCA_002079205.1. Lineage (NCBI taxonomy): Eukaryota > Viridiplantae > Streptophyta > Magnoliopsida > Asparagales > Orchidaceae > Phalaenopsis > Phalaenopsis hybrid cultivar. The sequence goes on from JXCR01122027.1 coordinate 157,767, forward strand.
TCATACTTGGGGACCCTATGAAGTTAGATCTACCCATTTTCAACCTTACCAGACCTTCTGTGACCAGAATACTTATGGAAATATATATTACTTTGTCTGATGTTACTGAAGTCTGGTTAGACATAACACATAATGAATATTGACAACAATTCGTCATGGAGCATAGACCTCTTTATTGTTCTCATTGTAAGATAAATGTCATAAGCTTCATCCTAATTTTAAATATAAAGATCAAGTTAATAAGGATGAATCTAAGGATATATCTGTTCCACCTAGAGAGAAAATTACCACAGAACAAGATTGGGTGTCTGATTTTATTGCCCATGTGGACCCTCCCCCTTAAGATAATGTTTCTGCGATCGATGGGGAGCTAGATGGCCCTGCTGAACAACATACACTTTCAAACCCTACTGAAAATAATAATGAAGGACCCCTACATACACAGACTGATAATCAGGAGAACTTGGCAGCTCCCCACCTTCAGGAAGTATCAGGGGTAGAGGCGACAATTCTTACCTCACATACACTTGTTGGCACAACTGTTGTCAATCTTTCTACTGCAACACTACCACCTCATTCGAATGAGCAACAAGCTTCGGATGAGGAATGACAGGTCTACACTTCCAGGAGGAAGAAAAGAATGAAGATCTACTAGAGCTAAAGAATCTAATGGATGATACTCTGGTTACTTCGGGCAATGGTACAAACCTCACCAATCTATTAGCTGGTTCCTTTCCGAGAACTAGAGATAAAGACATAACTAAAGTGGGTCGACCTGGTTGATCTTTTATGTATCATTTACTTTTGGGTTTTTAATTTTTTTATTTTTCTTTTTGTGTGTTGTACCGTATGGGTTGGGTGCCTATTTGGGTCTACTCATACAATCTATCTGTACCCTTTTCTCCTTAATATAATTGCCCTTGGGTTTTTTTAAAATATACTAGTATGGTTTAGTCTACCTGGTCTCAAGCTGCACTTTTTTCATCATCAGGTTCTCTGCTCTATTGGGGTCATCCTTGGGGACCCTATGAAGCTAGATCTACCCACTTTCAATCTAACAAGTCCTTTTGTGGTTAGAATATTTGTGGAAAGGGATATTACTTTACCTGATGTTACTGAAGTCTGGCTGGACACAACTCATAATGGATATTAACAAGAAATCGTTATGGAACACAAACCTTCATATTGTACCAATTGTAAGATGTTTGGGCTTATCCTTGATACATGCCACAAGCTTCACCCTAATTTAAAATCCAAGGTTCAAGTGAATAAGGAAGGGTCTAACTCCACTGCTCTGGACATTTTAGTTCCACCCGGGGAGGATGCTACCGGACAGGAGGTGAATGTTGCCCCTGTGGACCCCCCATGATCTTGCTGCTACTGTTACTGAGATGGATGTGATATTGGCACTTTCAAACCCCATAGAAAACAATATTAAAGGACTATTCCCTACAGAGGATAATGCTCAGACTGATAATCAGGAGAACCTCACAGCTCCCCTTCTTCAGGAAGTATCCGGTGTAGAGACAACTCATACTTCACATATACCAGAACCTATTGTGGGTATTACGATTGGTAATCCTTTTGCTACAGCTCTACCACCCCATTAGACTAATTCTTCGGATGAGGAATGACAGGTTTACACTTTCAGAAGGAGGAAGAAGAATGAAGATCTACTTGAGCTCAGGAGTCTATGGATGATACTTTGGTTACTTCGGGTAATGGCACGCACCTTACCAACTTGTTAGCTGGATTCCTTCCGGGAACTAGAGCCAGAGGCATGACCAGATTGGGATAACCCTCACTTTTTTCAGCGCCCTAGTGGTTTTGGGTTTTTTTATTTTTATATGTACCATTTTTGACTTTTCTGTGTGTTATACCGTGTGAGTTGGGTGTCTATTTTTGGGCCCACCCATACAACCTATCTGTATCTTTTCTCTTTAATGAATTAGCCCTTGGGTTTATATATATATATATATATATATATATGTATGTATGTATATGTATGTATGTATGTATGTATGTATGTATGTANTTTGCTCTGCTAGGGTTTCGCCAACCCTGGTTTGATTCCTTCGGCCTTCAATCCATCCTCTGGTGCTCGACGACGAAGTTTCTGCACTTGATGACGACTGCGAAGGACTTCAATCTGCTTTGTGATCGTCGTCTTCTCTTTTGGCCCAACGTCGAAGGGTTTCAACGTCTCCTTCTGCGGTTTCGTCGTCTTCTCTTTCTCGCCATTCGGCTTCTGCGGTTCTTTTCTGTGTGGATTCCCTCGTCGAGCTGTGGTTTCGTGTTTGTCTTCTGCGCATTTCATCTACGATTTTTGTTTTTTGCACAGCTTCGCCCCGACCTCTTTAGCTCGTCTTTTTTGCCCTATGCCTGACTTGCAGGGCTTCTCTTTGTTGAGATGAAGCTTCTTTCTTCTTCGGTTGAACTTGACAAAATTCTTCTTTGCCCACGTGGTGGGTAATCCTCAGGGGAGACGGCAGTTGTCTTCCCTTCAAGTTATAAGTAGTATCATGATGGTACAGGTAGCCGCTCCTTTATCAAGAATGCAAGCAGTAAAAATGGGAAGGAAGCACTCTTTTTCTCTGCGTCGGAAATTTCAACGCTAACTAACAAATTCAAGTTTGCTCTTACTGAGAAATTTCAGTGGGGACACCCACCTATGGAAGTTATCAGAAAAAGTTTTGATGACCTCAAATTAGCAGGAAAGTAGAAAGTGAGGCTCATGGATGAGAGACATGTATTGATTTAGTTAACCGTGCCTGAGGACTACACTCAGATTTTCTCCAAAAATATCTTAACATCGCTGGTAAAACAATGAAGCTACTCAAGTTGTCCCCTGATTCACCTCATACTGTACCTGTATGGTTTAGTTTATCTGGTCTCAAACTGCAATTTTTTCATCATCAGGTTTTTTACTCTATTCTTGTCATACTTGGGGACCCTATGAAGCCATATCTACCCATTTTCAACTTTACCAGACCTTCTGTGATCAGAATATTTGTGGAAATATATATTACTTTGCATGATGTCACTGAAGTCTGGTTGGACATAACACATAATGAATATTGGCAACAATTCGTCATGGAGCATAGACCTCTATATTGTTCTCATTTTAAGATAAATGTCATAAGTTTCATCCTAATTTGAAATCTAAAGATCAAGTGAATAAGGATGGATCTAAGGATATATCTGTTCCACCTGGAGAGAAAACTACCACATGACAAGATTTGGTGTTTGATTCTATTGCCTCTTAAGATACTGTTTCTGCGATCGATGGGAAGTTGGATAACCCTGCTGAACAACGTACACTTTCAAACCCTACTGAAAATAATAATGAAGGACCCCTACTTACATGGATTGATAATCAGGAGAACTTTGCAGCTCCCCACCTTCAGGAAGTATCAGGGGTAGTGGCGACAACTCTTACCTCACATACACTTATTGGCACAATTGTTGGCAATCTTTCTACTGCAACACTACCATCTCATCCGAATGAGCAACAAGCTTCGAATGAGGAATGACAATTCTACACTTATAGAAGGAAGAAGAAGAATGAAGATCTACTAGAGCTAAAGATTCTAATGGATAATACTCTGGCTACTTTGGGCAATGGTACACACCTCACCAATCTGTTAGCTGGTTCCTTTCCGAGAAATAGAGACAGAGGCAAAACTAAAGTGGGTCGACCTGGTTGATCTTTTATGCACCATCTACTTTTGGGTTTTTAATTTTCTTCTTTTTTTGTGTTGTACTGTATGGGTTGGGTTCCTATTTGGGTCTACTCATACAATCTATCTGTAAGTCTTTCTCCTTAATATAATTGCCCTTGGGCTTTTTTAAAATATACCAGCATGGTTTAGTCTACCTGGTCTCAAGCTGCACTTTTTTCATCATCAGGTTCTCTACTCTATTGGACTTATCCTTGGGGACTCTATGAAGCTAGATCTACTCACTTTCAATCTAACCAGATCTTTTGTGGTTAGAATACTTGTGGAAAGGGATATTACTTTACCTGATGTTACTGAAGTCTGGCTGGGCACAACTCATAATGAATATTGACAATAAATCGTTATGGAACACAAACCTTCATATTGTACCCATTGTAAGATGTTTGGGCTTATCCTTGATAGATGCCACAAGCTTCACCCTAATTTGAAATCAAAGGTTTAAGTGAATAAGGAAGGGTCTAACTCCACTGCTCTGGACATTTGAGTTCCACCCGGGGAGGATGCTATCAGACAAGAGGTGAATGTTGCCCTGTGGACCCCCCATGATACTGCTGCTACTGTTACTGAGATGGATGTGATATTGGCACTTTCAAACCCCATAGAAAATACTAAAGGATTATTACCTACAAAGGATAGTGCTCAGACTGATAATCAAGAGAACCTCACAACTCCCCTTCTTCAGGAACTATCCGGTGTAGAGACAACTCATACTTCGCATATATCAGAACCTATTGTGGGTATTACGGTTGGCAATTCTTCTGCTACAGGTCTACCACCCCATCAGGCTAATTCTTCGGATGAGGAATGACAGGTTTACACTTTCAAGAGGAGGAAGAAGAATAAAGATCTACTTGAGCTCAGGAGTCTATGGATGATACTTTGGTTACTTCGGGTAATGGTATGCACCTTACCAACTTGTTAGCTGAATCCCTTCCGAGAACTAGAGTCAGAGGCATGACCAAATTGGGATAACCTCACTTTTTTCAGCGCTCTAGTGGTTTTGGGTTTTTTTATTTTTATATGTACCATTTTTGACTTTTCTGTGTGTTGTACCGTGTGAGTTGGGTGCCTATTTTTGGGCCCACCCATACAACCTATCTGCATCTTTTCTCTTTAATGAATTAGCCCTTGGGTTTTTTTAAATATATATATCTATATATATATATATATATATATGTGTGTGTGTGTGTGTTTGCATTTAATTCATGCTTATTAAATTATGCTATAAATATATTAAAAACTGATTTTATATTAAATTATTTTTCTAGTAAATCAAATTAATTTCAAAGTTTAAATTAGAGTATATAATTTTTTTTAAATTTGATTGAAATTTTGATATTCAAACTAAATTATAAGTTGTATGATTATTATTTTAAGATGCCAAAAAAATATATATATATATAATATTCAATTTTTTATTTTAATATTTAATAAAAATCAATTTTTTGTGCGTTCACATAATTTTTCTTTGTCAGTACATTTTATCAGTTTTATTTAAAACTAAAAAAAAAAAGTAAAACTTTCAATATTGGTCTCAAGCTTGAATTAATTTGTGCCCCTGCTGAAAAAATTTTNCATGTATGTTTGCATTTGCATTTAATTCATGTTTTTTAAAGTATGCTATAAATATATTAAAAACTGATTTTATATTAAATTTATTTTCTAGTAAATCAAATTAGTTTCAAAGTTTAAATTAGTGTATATAATTTTTTTAAAATTTGATTGAAATTTTGATATTCAAACTAAATTATAAGTTGTATGATTATTAGTTTAAGATGCAAAAAAAATAAGTATATAATATTTAATTTTTTATTTTATTATTTAATAAAAATCAATTTTTTGTGCGTTCACATAATTTTTCTTTGTCAGTACGTTTTATCAGTTTTATTTAAAACTACAAAAAAAGTAAAACTTTCAATATTGGTCTCAAGCTTGAATTAATTTGTGCCCCTGCTGAAAAAATTTTCTGGCTCCGCCCCTACATGGAAAGTATTAGAAGACATGGCTGACAATTTTTTAAACTATTAATGTAATAAAAGTTTTCTTGGGACAACAATCTAATATATCAGTATTGTGGCGCTTACTGGACTTTAATTGATATAATGGAGCTGGTTATGGAATTTCCCTTTCGCAGTAACATGAAATGATGCAGCAAAGGTCATGAGTCTAGTTTAAGGCTTTTTACCTCATAGGAACCAATGTGTGAATATATGTGTTTTCAAGTGTTTATCATGTCTTTAGAAGCAGTGTGGGTAGCTATAAAAGATTAACTTCACTATATCAGTAGCATTATCATGTCTTCATTTCATAAGGTATGGAAGAGCTGTTTAAAATTAAAAATGCTGTTCTTGCTATTTTCTTTGATAATTGTTTAGAATTTATTCCATTTTTTTATAAGTTGAAGAAACCATCTTTTGCTATTCCAAATGAAAATAACCCTCCATCTGATTGCTTGGAGAATACATATTTTAGAAGTTGATAAAATGTGCTAATTCTTTCATTCGGAAAGATTTAGTTAGAAATCAACATTGTCTTCAGGCTCACAAAATACGCTTACTACTCTATAAAATTTAATGATTTTGATTTAATACATGATGAGCAGAAATAAAATCATCACTTTTCCAAATATGCTTTTTATCTGCAAGCAATCAAATAAAATCTGAGATGACTTAACGGCTCTCGAACTAACTTTATATAATAAACAGGCTGACATTGTTTCAGTAATTGAACAATATTAGATTGTATGTTAAAGGTTTACTCTTATTGTTTCATAGAGCTTTCTTATTGGCTTTGATTATAATGTTGGATGAAATTGATATTAGTATAACATTCCTTGGGCCAAAACTAGTGCTTTAAGTGGTTAGCTTGGAGGGCTTTATTTGTAAGAATGGTGTTGCATTTGTTTTTTTTATTTTGGGTAATGAATGGCCAAATCTGTAATTTCTATATGACTATTGTTGCTTATTCATGCCGATATTTTATTGCATATACTTTCCATAGGTGTTTGTTGCTCTGATTGCTCTCTCTTCTGATGGCTCTATGATGAGCACCGTTGATGTTAAGCTTCCTGAGGAGGATTTAGGTGGTCTTGTGACTCTGAAGTTTTGGAGTGGTGGTTCCCGGCTTGGAGAGTATGCCTTGTCTACTGTGATTTTTGAGCCTCACAGGTTAGATACACTCAGACATTAAATCTGCATGTTTTTTACTGGGGTTGATAGAGAGTGCTCTCTCTCTCTCTCTCTTATATAAGCATTAATCATCATAATTATGATACATTATTAATCATTGGACAAAATTTAACAACTATGATGCAAAAGACTCGACACAAATAGGTACATAATAGAGCAAATATATCATAGAACGAATAGGTTGCCAAATTTTTAAATGGTTGACTTTCAGATTGATTTTCCTAGGTTGATTCAAGGGAGAAACTAGGAGAGAAAAATATATGCAGTGTAGCTTGATCGTAAAAGGGGTCATTGAGAAGTGAATTGTAAGAAAATAAGAGAAATATGTAAATAATACTCCATGGTTCCACCCTAGAAGGAGAAGTGCAAGATGTAAAGAAAGAACTATTCTTATGATATAGCATCTACCAACCATTGGGGCTTTCAATCAATACTTTGCTAGGGTAGACACAAATTTAAAATATATGATTTTTACAATAATTATAAATTACCTTAACCCAAATTTGTCTATGAATAACACCCAAAAAATAGTGCATAAAAGGGAAGAGAGAGAGGGAGGGAGAAAAAGAGAGAAAGAGAGACAGTTGTATTAACTTTTCTGATAGTTGTCCCCCAATAGATGAAAAAGGTCCCTTTTACATTCACACTTCCCCTTTTATATAGGAGCATTTTATTATAAAATATCTATATAAGTAATAATTACATTCCAAGGATAAAATATCAGAGATAATATATTTTATATTTATTATCCGTGCACTTCATCTAGTCACATTTCTCCTGAGTCGAGTGGCGAGGGACGGCTGAAGATGGGTTGAGTGGAGAGGGCCAACTAAAGAGGGTCAAGTGAAGAGGGCCGACTAAGAGGGGCCGGCTGGAGAGGGTCGAGTGAAGAAGGCAGGCTCGACTTAAATTGAGTTCAATAGGTTCTCTAGACAATCTCAGCTATTTAAACTTTGAATGAGGATTTTTGTCAAACATATTTTTTTTATTATCTTACCTCTTTGAAAGTTAATTACCAAAAGATAAGAGAACGATGAATATGAAATTAAAATTGTTCGTCTCTATAAGAGAAGTGCATGTTTATCTGGTCTAAGAAATGAATTCATTAGTAAACAATGAAATATATATATATATATATATATATATATATATATATATATATATATATATATATATATATATATATATATATATATATATANATATATATATATATATCATTGTTTACTATATATATGAATTAGATGTGTGCCTACTTGTGTTTTATGTGCTTCATGCATTCCTACGATGTAAATGTTTCTCATACATTGTTTTTTCATTCATTCATCTTATCATTCTTATTTCCGTTACACACAAATGTTAATGATATTTGCATGGCCTAACATTTGGATCTCTACAATATCACTGACCTAGTTGCATTTTAATAAAATTTATTTTCAAGTCTCTATGAGATCCTCTTATTATACAAAAGTTTCAACGTGTGCCTGGATTTTTTCTTATCTACTAATAATATTGAGTGATAATTGTTAATATTATACACATTATCCACTAATATGCAATATTGAATTTCATAAAATTTTTCAATTTTTTATTATTCCAAGTCCCTTATCCTCAAAAGTTTTCTACTATATATATTTTTTTACTTCTTTTTGTGGATGTCCTCGCTAATTATAATTGTTTCATCTGTAAAATCATGCACTAATAAACCTCGCTTTGAATATAATTTTTCATGTCCATAATTGATGATAATAAGATATAAAATCAACGTTGACCGTTTCTACATACTTATGATAATTGGTGCAAAAATATTATAAGCAATTTGCCAATTCAAATGAAAATTCCATTTTCCTGTATTTTCAGATTTTTAGCTCACAAAATCATAATGACAAGTAATTTTTTCTCCTAATAAACTGGCTGGATATTTATTTAATTCTACACTTGTTTGATCTTCAAACAAGCAAGATTGATTTTCGTTAATGAATGTTACCAAAAAAATGATTTTATATTTAGCATGTTTGTATGGCTGCGGAGGAAGTAATTTAAATTCAATGAAGCTTTGTGTGCATGTCCTTACATTCAAACTAAAGCCAGGGAATTTAATCTTTAAAAATCACTTTTTAATTTAATGTTAGAAATCACTTTTTTTCGTCCATTAAATGTACACCATTATTTCTAATACTTGATACTAAAGCTTCATAAATTTTATGTATTTCTATTTCTACAACTTTTTCATATGGTTGATTAAAATTAGCAACATTAATGTTCATTTTATATCAATTTAAATCAAACCGACAAACGAAAATATATGTATATATATGTACTTATACATATATGTGTGTGTGTGTATCTATATATATATAGTGAGTGAGAGAGAGAGTGTGTGACTAAAAGATTTGCAAATAACTCTTAAATTTATTTAAGGGGGTTTTATAGATTTACAGCCGCACCATCTCAAACTCTATTATTTACATATCTAATATCTCTCCTATTTTATGCAACTAACCTTAAAACTTCCCATACGTCACTTCTGCTACCCAGTAAGCTGCCGTCATCACACTGCTTCTAACTCCATTTTCGCATAATAATGGGTTGCTTCGAACAACGCTGAATCTGGAATTGGAGGACTGAAAAACAAATAGATTTATAAGAAAATTATAAATAATTCAAACTTTTCCTACAGATCATGCTAACTTGTGAAACTCATCAGCCGGCCCGAGCATTCTGTCAAGTCATCACACTTATCCAAAAAGGAAAAGCAAGCACTAACCACTAATTCAGTTGTTTATTGTGATGACAAATGTGAAAACTGCAAATATTTGTCAGAGCCAAATTCAGTTCGTTTAATCCGACCACTGCTTAACTTTTACTTTTCTCTCTTATTTTTTTTAATTTTTTAACTCATGCACAAACCCATATGTGCTAGGCCTTAAACTCTAGTCCATATGGTTGGAGACAAAACACCCAACCGCTAGGCTAAGTAGGCTGCACATAAAAGTAAAAGGAATCTCTTACCTTTTGGGTTGTTCTAACCAACTCAATCCATATTAAGTTTAATCTGTGTTCAGTTTAGTGGAAAAAGGGGTTTGTTTCTTGCCGGATCGAGATCCAAACAGTGGTTTGATTGGCATTCATAACTTGTAAATGGTTCAGTTCAAGGTATATAGATTTTGAAATTTTCTTGTTATGCAAGGAACTGCAAATACGAATTAATTTAAATGTGTAGAAATATTTTACCTTTCAGTTCTTATACTTGATATTTCCTTGATTATACATACATGCATACATATACACATACACATGTCTATACATACATAAATATCTACATATCTATAGATATATGTGTATAGATACATACATACATATGTGTGTGTGTATGTTAGAAAATAACCTGCTGGAATTTGTTTTTTTTTTCACAGTAATGCACAAATTTCTGCTATTGCATTCCGTCCTGGACATTCCATGGCTGTAAGCTCTTCCTTGGGTGGAAATTTCAAGGTAGCATTGTTAATCAGCTATTTATGAAGTTCTCCGCACCGCACCCTTTATCTAAATTTATAGCTGCACATTTTTTATGATGCAGGTGTGGGTTAATTCTTCCAAATCCCCTCAAGAAGGTCAGACACATCATAAATATGAATGGAGATGCCAATCTGTTGGTTCGTACAAGTAATATTCTTTTTTCTACTTCACTTTTGTAGATTATAATTCTGCACTACCAGATTTCAATAGATTTTTATGAATTTTCTCGGTAGTTTCTTCTCATATGAAAAATTTTCAATCAAGATAAGGATTAATGCGATTCATAGAGATTTGCTACATTTTTCAAACAATTGATTTAACTTTTTTAGCTAAATAATTATTATTTATTACTTGGATTTATCTTCTATTAACAGCTTTTTTATTCAAATAATATTGCCTTAAGTTTGTTGCCATAAATTTTCAGATTAGTGGATCATGCAATTCCAAGTGTATGAGGAATTCTCTATATGATGCGCGTTGAATACATGCATCATTGTTCCAACCAATTAGTATATAAACTTTACATATTAAAAATAATGAACAATACTTATAAAAAGCCTTCTTATTTTTCTTATCATTTAAGCTCTTTGTTAACCTTGCCGATGCTTCTCTTCAAGTTTCTTGGGGGCTGTTAACCAATCAAAATGAATAAACTAAAATAAACAAGAATGAAAATATTGATGCTTTGTTTGGAAAATTGTGCTAACCTTCCACAAAGAAAGCGAGGTAATCTCATTGTTGTGTGATATAGCACAATTAAATGATGTTCGAAATAGATGCAGTCATCTTACTTGGTAAAGCCTAGACTTGTTAAGTTAACGTTGCTTTTAAAAATAAAAAGCTTGTTAGGGATCAAATTTGTTTTTTTTAATTTTTTATGTTTTTGTTTGTTGTATTTTTCATATTTTTTTATTTTTTAATTTTAGAAAACTAATGAGTTTGTTTTTAAAAATGCTCAAAACTACTAAAATATTTTTAAAAGTTGATTTATTTTCAATATGAGACGCATGCATTACATAAATAAAACAAAATAAAAATAGAAAATAGAAAACAAAAAATAAAAGTAATCCCAAATGGCTCCAAAGAGAATACTCATTGTCTAAAAGTTTTGTTTTCATCTGGATATGTAATTCCAATTGCTTGCAATAGTGCATTTATTAGAATTCAAATCAATATGGTCACCAGTCACAACATCATGGAACCAAAAGTAAAAGAGTCGAATAGTGAAAATGACGTTGAAAGTTACAGCTTTATCAAAAGGATATATTTGACGTTATATGGTCTCTTAAATGCTCAATGGCCCTCTTATTCTCTCAATTTATTCTTACATTCTCTTGCCTTCTGATGGAAATCTGAACTTGTAGGAATGTGCCCATGACTGCGGCCACATTTTCCCCCGACGGCTCTGTACTAGCAGTTGCAGCTGAGACTGCGTTTACCTTATGGGATCCTGACAAGAATGTTCTTATAGCTGTAATTGGAAATACAGTTGCGGTAATGCTTTATTATTTCAGAGCATGTCTGATAAAATTTTGTTTCTTTTTTTTTATTTCTGTTTTTAAAAAATATTTTTATTTGATGTATTTTTCTTGTGTTTTTAAAATGAACTTTATTTTATATTCAACATGACAATTATATTTTGTTTCGAATTAAAACTTAAAAATAAACAAAACAAAAAAGAAGCTATAAAATAAAATAAAATAAAATAAAACTGAAGTGATCCCAAACGGCACTTAATTTTAATGGCTTACCCGACTGTAAAAAAATAAGCTTTTTATGTTAATGATGACTTTTATTGATGTGCTTTTTGAATGAAACTTTTAAACCGTCTATTGTTATTTGCAGCCAATCTGTGATCTGTCATTTGTTGCTCATTCTGAATATTTAGTTTCAATATCACGGGGTTCGAAAACACAGTTAGCCGTTTGGAATTTGTCAAAGCTATCTATGCATTGGTCTTACCAAATTTCTGCAGAAGGTTTGTTGAATCCTTCCTTTAATATGAGTTTGCATATGCATCCCCATTCTTAGTTATAATGGTGTTTTTTGTTCTTTTATGGGGTCAAGTTGCAATGTTGTTGGCAGTAGGAATTAAAGTTAAGAATTGCGAATTTGATGAGTTTGAAATAGTAAAGAGAACCTAACAGCTAAAATACTGTGCTCATATTCATCCCTAAAGCTTGAGATAGTAATCTTATTTGTCCATTTGTCATACTAAACAATAATGAAAGAGCATATATGGAGCTAATTCGAGCTAACAAATTTTTTTCTGTGTGAGTTAGTGTTTTACGGATGTGGACATTTATTATGAAAGAATAATTATTTGTACAAGAATATGAAAATATTGATTCAGAATTTTAAAAGAGAATGATTTACTTGAACAAGCTGTCAGAAACATGTTATTAAGATTTACTTTGCTAATTTGTCAAAAATAGGTGAGAATGTAATGAAGTTTGGGTACATTTGGTTTAAAAACGTTGTTTTTTTTTATTTGCTCATTTTATTTGTGAAAAATGTAAACGTCATTTTTGAGATATGTTGAGGAAGTTTTCCGTTGACTTCTAGCCAAATGACGCACCATAAATTGATTTTTGTTTCACTTTTGTCCATTTCAAGTAACCAAATGATCCCTAATTAATTTGGTTATAATTGTATTTATAAATCAAGCTTTTTAAATAATAGTGAGAACTTAATTCAGTTAGCTGTGTAATCAAATGCTAACAAATATAACAAAATATTTGCATTCAGGCTTTTTGACTCAGTCTGGGATGATTATTTTTGTCTCTGCTGTGCCTCATTTTCTTACCTTCTTGTTTCAGCCATCTGCACTGCAAAAGATGGATCTCAGTTTGCTATCCTTGCTGTGAACAATCTGCATGGCAAAGCTTGTAAAAATGACGCAGATGGGATAATTTTATTATTTGGAGTGGAAAATCCCATCCCTCTAGCAGCCTGGGGGGTCAGAAAGGTACAACTTTTCGTCCTGTTATCTCAATTGTGCTTCTGAAAACTGATACAGATCAAAATGCAGCAAATATAATCCACTGATTCTAGTGGTTATATTATCACTAACTGGTACTTTGTTGCTCTTACATAAAAAAATAAAAAATAAATAGAAAATAATAAAAATAACTTTCTTGCTCTTATGTTCTGTTTGTATGTGCCATGTTTGGCATAGAATTTTAATTTATGAGAGCTATTGGTTTTCTNATAAATAATAAATAAATAATAATAAAAATAACTTTTTTGCTCTTATGTTCTGTTTGTATGTGCCATGTTTGGCATAGAATTTTAATTTATGAGAGCTATTGGTTTTCTTATTGAATAAAAGAAACCTTTTGTAAATATACTCTTATATGCCATGTCTTGCATCAAATTTTAATTGAGAGGTGTCAAAATAATTATCCTTGTAGGAAGATGATTTTTCAACGATATTGATTGGATGATGAGGCTTGCGAAAAAAAAATTGGTGATATATTTTTGATGCATCAACTTAGATGCTAAAAGTTTTGTAGTTAATTGTAAAGTAACTTTATTGTTATAAACTATATGAAGAAGGATTGCTGCTACCATTTTTCATTAAATATATGTACTTCATAGGTTCTTGTTTTATTCTAATTATGTTTTTTTTTTTGTTCTATTAATTTAGGCAAAGGGAGGCGGCCTTGCTTTTATTTCCCCTGATTTATCTATTAATGATACAAAGTTTCCAGATGAAGGAAGCCACTCACTACTAGCTTACATCAGCGGTGATCACCAATATGTTATTTTTGATCCACATGCAGAGGTTCAGACTGCCAGAAATGCTCGCACAAGACAATTTCCTGATGAAGAACCAGGTAAAAAACTAAAAGAGAAATTTACATACATGCGACATAATTTTTTATGTATATCTAATACCCATTTTTTCATATTTAAATTTGTATTTTATCCTTAAAAAGTTAATAATGTTGGTATTTAAACAATTGATTGCCATGCATGCAAATACGAAGGTTTAGCTATTAGACACATTTCTGTTACTTTTTTAACCACCTATTTTTCCATGATTCTCGTCTGAAATTTTCTATTTGGTGCTTCAGAACACATCGGATACACATCCATATATGGCGAGCTCCCAGAAATTGACATGCAGAGAGAAGAGANTCTACCAACCATTGGGGCTTTCAATCAATACTTTGCTAGAGTAGACACAAATTTAAAATAGATGATTTTAACAATAATTATAAATTACCTTAACCCAAAATTGTCTGTGAATGACACCCAAAAAATAGTGCATAAAAGGGAAGAGAGAGAGAGGGAGGGAGAAACAGAGAGAAAGAGGGAGAAGTGTATTAACTTTTCTGATAGTTGTCCCCCAATAGATGAAAAAGGTCCCTTTTACATTCACACTTCCCCTTTTATATAGGAGCATTTTATTATAAAATATCTATATAAGTAATAATTACATTCCAAGGATAAAATATCAGAGATAATATATTTTATATCTATTATTCGTGCACTTCATCTAGTCACATTTCTCCTGAGTCGAGTGGAGAGGGACGACTGAAGAGGGTTGAGTGGAGAGGGCCAACTAAAGAGGGTTGAGTGAAGAGGGCCGACTAAGAGGGGCCGGCTGGAGAGGGCCGAGTGAAGAAGGCAGGGTCGACTTAAATTGAGTTCAATAGGTTCTCTAGATAATCTCAGCTATTTAAACTGTGAATGAGGATTTTTGTCAAACATATTATTTTTTATTATCTTACCTCTTTGAAAGTTAATTACCAAAAGATAAGAGAATGATGAATATGAAATTAAAATTGTTCGTCTCTATAAGACAAGTGCATGTTTATCTGGTCTAACAAATGAATTCATTAGTAAACAATGAAATATATATATATTTCATTGTTTACTATATATATGGTTTAGATGTGTGCCTACTTGTGTTTTATTTGCTTCATGCATTCCTACGATGTAAATGTTTCTCATACATTGATTTTTCATTCATTCATCTTATCATTCTTATTTCCATTACACACAAATGTTAATGATATTTGCATGGCCTAACATTTAGATCTCTACAATATCGCTGACCCAGTTGCATTTTAATAAAATTTATTTTCAAGTCTCTATGTGATCCTCTTATTTTACAAAAGTTTCAACGTGTGCCTGGATTTTTTCTTATCTACTAATAATATTGAGTGATAATTGTTAATATTATACCCATTATCCACTATATGCAATATTGAATTTCATAAAAATTTTCAATTTTCTATTATTCCAAGTCCCTTATCCTTAATAGTTTTCTACTATATATTTTTTTACTTCTTTTTGTGGATATCCTCGCTAATTAGAATCGTTTCATCTGTAAAAAACATGCACTAATAAACCTCGCTTTGAATATAATTTTTCATGTCCATAGTTGATGATAATAAGATATAAAATCAACAATGACCGTTTCTACATACTTATGATAATTGGTGCAAAATTATTATAAGCGATTTACCAATTCAAATGAAAATTCCATTTTTCTGTATTTTCAGATTTTTAGCTCAAAAAATCATAATGACAAGTAATTTTTTCTCCTTATAAACTGGCTGGATATTTATTTAATTCTACACTTGTTTGATCTTCAAACAAGCAAGATTGATTTTCGTTAATGAATGTTACCAAAAGAATGATTTTATATTTAGTATGTTTGTATGGGCTGCGGAGGAAGTAATTTAAATTCAATGAAGCTTTGTGTGCATGTCCTTGCATTCAAACTAAAGCCAGGGAATTTAATGTTTAAAAATCTCTTTTTAATTTAATGTTTGGAAATCACTTTTTTTCTTCCATTAAATTTACACCATTATTTCTAATACTTAATACTAAAGCTTCATAAAATTTATATATTTCTATTTCTACAATTTTTTCATATGGTTGATTAAAATCAGCAACATTAATGTCCATTTTATAGCGATTTAAATCAAACAGACAAGCAAAAATATATGTATACATATATGTATACACGCGCGCACACACAGTGTAAAAGATTTGCAAATGACTCTTCAATTTATTTAAGGGGGATTTACAGATTTACAGCCACACCATCTCAAACCCTATTTTTTGCAACTACACCTTAAAACTTCCCATACGTCACTTCTGCTACCCAGTAAGCTGGCATCATCACACTGTTTCTAACTCCATTTTCACATGATAATGGGTTGCTTTGAAGAACACTGGATCTGGAATTGGAGGACTGAAACAAAAAAAAAGATTTATGAGAAAATCGTAATTAATTCAAACTTTTCCTACAGATCATGCTAGCTTGTGAAACTCATCCCCCGCCCCGAGCATTCTGTCAAGTAATCACACTTATCCAAAAAGGAAAAGCAAGCACTAACCACTAATTCAGTTGTTTATTGTGATGACAAATGTGAAAAACTGCAAATATTTATCAGAGCCAAATTCAGTTCTTTTAATCCAACCACTGCTTAACTTTTACCTTTGTCTTTTATTTTTAAAATTTTTTTAACTCATGCACAAGCCCATATGTGCCCGGCCTTAAACTCTAGTCCATATGGTCGGAGAGAAAACACCCAACCACTAGGCTAAGTAGGCTGCACATAAAAGGAATCTCTTACCTTTCCGATTGTTCTAACCAACCCAATTCATATTAAGTTTAATCTGTGTTCAATTTAGTGGAAAAAGGGGTTTGTTTCTTGCTGGATCCAGATCCAAACAATGGTTTGATTGGCATTCATAACTTGTAAATGGTTCAGTTCAAGCTATATAGATTTTGAAATTCTCTTGTTATGCAAGGAACTGCAAATACAAACAAATTTAAATGTGTAGAATTATTTTACCTTTCAGTTCTTATACTTGATATTTGCTTGATTATACATACATGCATACATATAATTATACACACAAACAAACACACACATACATGCATACATATACACATACACATATCTATACATACATAAATATCTATATATCTATAGATACATGTGTATAGATACATACATACATATGTGTGTGTGTGTGTTAGAAAATAACCTGCTGGTATTTGTTTTTTTTTTCACAGTAATGCACAAATTTCTGCTATTGCATTCCGTCCTGGGCATTCCATGGCTGTAAGCTCTTCCTTGGGTGGAAATTTCAAGGTAGCATTTTTAATCAGCTNTATGTGTATAGATACATACATACATATATGTGTGTGTGTGTTAGAAAATAACCTGCTGGAATTTGTTTTTTTTTTTCAGTAATGCACAAATTTCTGCTATTGCACTCCGTCCTGGGCATTCCATGGCTGTAAGCTCTTCCTTGGGTGGAAATTTCAAGGTAGCATTTTTAATCAGCTATTTATGAAGTTCTCCGCACCCTTTATCTAAATTTATAGCTGCACTTTTTTTATGATGCAGGTGTGGGTTAATTCTACCAAATCCCCTCAAGAAGGTCAGACACATCATAAATATGAATGGAGATGCCAATCTGTTGGTTCGTACAAGTAATAATCTTTTTTCTACTTCGCTTTTGTAGATTATAATTCTGCACTACCGGTTTTCAATAGACTTTTATGAATTTTTTCGGTAATTTCTTCTCATATGAAAAATTTTCAGACAAGATAAGGATTAATGCAATTCATAGAGATTTGCTACATTTTTCAAGCAATTTGATTTAACTTTTTAGCTAAGTAATTATTATGTATGTACTTGGATTTATCTTCCATTAACAGTTTTTTTATTCAAATAATATTGCCTTAAGTTTATTGCCATAAATTGTCGGATTAGTGGATCATGCAATTCCAAGTGCATGAGGAACTCTCCATATGATGCGCGTTGAGTACACACATCATTGTTCCCAACAATTAATGTATAAAATATACATATTAAAAACAATGAACAATACTTATAATAAGCCTTATTTTTTTTATCATTTAAGCTCTTTGTTAACCTTGCCGATGTTTCTCTTCAAGTTTTGTGGGGGTAGTTAACCAATCTAAATGAATCATTTAAAATATGCAAGAATGAAAATATTGAAACTGCTTTGTTTGGAAAATTGTGCTAACCTTCCAAAAAGAAGGCAAAGTAATCTCGATTCTTGTGAGATATAGCACACTTAAATGATGTTCGAAATAGTATGCAATCATCTTACTTGGTAAAGCCTAGACTTGTTAAGTTAACGTTGCTTTTAAAAATAAAAGCTTGTCAGGGATCAATTTTGTTTTTTATTCTTTTTTATGTTTTTGTTTCTGTTTCAAAAATATATTTGTTTGTTGTATTTTGCATATTTTTTATTTTTTAATTTTAAAAAACTAATGAGTTTGTTTTTAAAAATGCTCAAAACAACTAAAATATTTTAAAAAGTTGATTTATTTTCAATATGACACGCATGCATTACATAAATAAAACAAAATAAACATACAAAATAGAAAACATAAAATAAAAGTAATCCCAAATGGCTCCAAAGAGAATACTCATTGTCTAAAAGTTTTGTTTTCATCTGGATATGTAATTCCAATTGCTTACAATTGTGCATTTTTTAAAATTCAAATCAATATGCTCACCAGTCACAACATCAAGGAACCAAAAGTAAAACAGTCGAATAGTGAAAATGACGTTGAAAGTTACAGCTTTATCAAAAGGATATATTTGACGTTATATGGTCTCTTAAATGCTCAATGGCCCTCTTATTCTCTCAATTTATTCTTACATTCTCTTGCCTTCTGATGGAAATCTGAACTTGTAGGAATGTGCCCATGACTGCGGCCACATTTTCCCCCGACGGCTCTGTACTAGCAGTTGCAGCTGAGACTGCGTTTACCTTATGGGATCCTGACAAGAATGTTCTTATAGCTGTAATTGGAAATACAGTTGCGGTAATGCTTTTTATTATTTCATAGCATGTCTGATAAAATTTTGTTTCTTTTTTATTTTTATTTTTTTATTTCTGTTTTTAAAAAGTATTTTTGTTTGATGTATTTTTCTTGTGTTTTTAAAATTAACTTTATTTTATATTGAACATGACAAATATATTTTGTTTCGAATTAAAACTTAAAAATAAACAAAACAAAAAAGAAGCTATAAAATAAAATAAAATAAAATAAAACTGAAGTGATCCCAAATGGCACTTAATTTTAATGGCTTACCCGACTGTAAAAAGATAAGCTTTTTATGTTAATGATGACTTTTATTGATGTACTTTTTGAACGAAACTTTTAAACCGTCTATTGTTATTTGCAGCCAATCTGTGATCTGTCATTTGTTGCTCATTCTGAATATTTAGTTTCAATATCACGGGGTTCGAAAACACAGTTAGCCGTTTGGAATTTGTCAAAGCTATCTATGCATTGGTCTTACCAAATTTCTGCAGAAGGTTTGTTGAATCCTTGCTTTAATATGAGTTTGCATATGCATCCCCATTCTTAGCTATAATGGTGTTTTTTGTTCTTTTATGTGGGAGGGGCTCAATGTGGTCAAGCTGCAATGTTGTTAGCAGTAGGAATTAAAGTTAAGAATTGCGAATTTGATGAGTTTGAAATAGTANCGCTTTTGTAGATTATAATTCTGCACTACCGGATTTCAATAGATTTTTATGAATTTTCTCGGTAGTTTCTTATCATATGAAAAATTGTCAATCAAGATAAGGAGTAATGCGATTCATAGAGATTTGCTACATTTTTCAAAGACTTGATTTAACTTTTTTAGCTAAATAATAATTATTTATTTATTGGATTTATCTTCTATTAACAGCTTTTTTATTCAAATAATATTGCCTTAAGTTTGTTGCCATAAATTTTCAGATTAGTGGATCATGCAATTCCAAGTGCACGAGGAATTCTCTATATGATGCACGTTGAGTGCATGCATCATTGTTCCAACCAATTAGTACATAAACTATACATATTAAAAATAATGAACAATACTTATAAAAAGCCTTCTTATTTTTCTTATCATTTAAGCTCTTTGTTAACCTTGCCGATGCTTCTCTTCAAGTTTCTTGGGGGCTGTTAACCAATCAAAATGAATAAACTAAAATAAACAAGAATGAAAATATTGATGCTTTGTTTGGAAAATTGTGCTAACCTTCCACAAAGAAAGCGAAGTAATCTCGATTGTTGTGAGATATAGCACACTTAAATGATGTTCGAAATAGTATGCAGTCATCTTACTTGGTAAAGCCTAGACTTGTTAAGTTAAATTTGCTTTTAAAAATGAAAAGCTTGTTAGGGATCAAATTTGTTTTTTTTTATTTTTTTATGTTTTTGTTTGTTGTATTTTTCATATTTTTTAATTTTTTAATTTTAAAAAACTGATGAGTTTGTTTTTAAAAATGCTCAAAACAACTAAAATATTTTTAAAAGCTGATTTATTTTCAATATGACACGCATGCATTACATAAATAAAACAAAATAAAAATGGAAAATAGAAAACAAAAAATAAAAGTAATTCCAAATGCCTCCAAAGTGAATACTCATTGTCTAAAAGTTTTGTTTTCATCTGGATATGTAATTCCAATTGCTTGCAATAGTGCATTTTTTAGAATTCAAATCAATATGGTCACCAGTCACAACATCAAGGAACCAAAAGTAAAAGAGTCGAATAGTGAAAATGACGTTGAAAGTTACAGCTTTATCAAAAGGATATATTTGACGTTATATGGTCTCTTAAATGCTCAATGGCCCTCTTATTCTCTCAATTTATTCTTACATTCTCTTGCCTTCTGATGGAAATCTGAACTTGTAGGAATGTGCCCATGACTGCGGCCACATTTTCCCCCGACGGCTCTGTACTAGCAGTTGCAGCTGAGACTGCGTTTACCTTATGGGATCCTGACAAGAATGTTCTTATAGCTGTAATTGGAAATACAGTTGCGGTAATGCTTTATTATTTCAGAGCATGTCTGATAAAATTTTGTTTATTTTTTATTTTTATTTTTTATTTCTGTTTTTAAAAAGTATTTTTATTTGATGTATTTTTCTTGTGTTTTTAAAATTAACTTTATTTTATATTCAACATGACAAATATATTTTGTTTCGAATTAAAACTTAAAAATAAAAAAAACAAAAAAGAAGCTATTAAAAAAAAAACTGAAAGTGATCCCAAACGGCACTTAATTTTAATGTCTTACCCGACTGTAAAAAAATAAGCTTTTTATGTTAATGATGACTTTTATTGATTAATTTACTAGAACTAAATGAAAATATGACACTAAATAGGACGCAATGGAGAAAAAGGATTCATGTAGCCGACCCCACGTAGTGGGATTAAGGCTTTGTTGTTGTTGTTGTTGTTTGATGACTTTTATTGATGTACTTTTTGAATGTAACTTTTAAACCGTCTATTGTTATTTGCAGCCAATCTGTGATCTGTCATTTGTTGCTCATTCTGAATATTTAGTTTCAATATCACGGGGTTCGAAAACACAATTGGTCGTTTGGAATTTGTCAAAGCTATCTATGCATTGGTCTTACCGAATTTCTGCAGAAGGTTTGTTGAATCCTTGCTTTAATATGAGTCTGCATATGCATCCCCACTCTTAGTTATAATGGTGTTTTTTGTTCTTTTATGTGGGAGGGGCTCAATGGGGTCAAGCTGCAATGTTGTTAGCAGTAGGAATTAAAGTTAAGAATTGCGAATTTGATGAGTTTGAAATAGTAAAGAGAACCTAGCAGCTAAAATAATGTGCTCATTTTCATCCCTCTAGCTTGAGATAGTTATCTTATTTGTCCATTTTTCATACTAAACAATAATGAAAGAGCATATATGGAGCTAATTCGAGCTAACAAATTTTTTGTGTGAGTTAGTGTTTTACCGATGTGGACATTTATTATGAAAGAATAATTATTTGTACAAGAATATGAAAATATTGATTCAAAATTTTAAAAGAGAATGATTTACTTGAACAAGCTGTCAGTAACATGTTATTAAGATTTACTTTGCAAATTTGTCAAAAATAGGTGAGAATGTAATGAACTTTTGGTACATTTGGTTTGAAAACGTTGTTGTTTTTATTTGCTCATTTTATTTGTGAAAAATGCAATCGGCATTTTTGAGATATGTTGAGGAAGTTTTCCGTTGACATCTAGCCAAATGACGCACCATAAATTGATTTTTTTTCACTTTTGTCCATTTCAAGTAACCGAATGATCCCTAAATAATTTGGTTATAATTGAATTTATAAATCAAGCTTTTTAAATATTAGTGAGAACTTAATTCAGTTAGCTATGTAATCAAATGCTAACAAATATAACAAAATATTTGCATTCCAGCTTTTTGACTTGGTCTGGGATGATTATTTTTGTCTCTGCAGTGCCTCATTTTCTTACCTTCTTGTTTCAGCCATCTGCACTGCANTAATTTGTCAAAAATAGGTGAGAATGTAATGAACTTTGGGTACATTTGGTTTAAAAACGTTGTTTTTTTTATTTGCTCATTTTATTTGTGAAAAATGTAATCGTCATTTTTGAGATATGTTGAGGAAGTTTTCCTTTGACATCTTTATATTTGTTTCACGTTTGTCCATTTCAAGTAACCGAATGATCCCTAAATAATTTGGTTATAATTGAATTTATAAATCAAGCTTTTTAAATAATAGTGAGAACTTAATTCAGTTAGCTATGTAATCAAATGCTAACAAATATATCAAAATATTTGCATTAAAGCTTTGACTTAGTCTGGGATGATTATTTTTGTCTCTGCAGTGCCTCATTTTCTTACCTTCTTGTTTCAGCCATCTGCACTGCANAAACATGTTATTAAGATTTACTTTGCTAATTTGTCAAAAATAGGTGAGAATGTAATGAAGTTTGGGTACATTTGGTTTAAAAACGTTGTTTTTTTTTATTTGCTCATTTTATTTGTGAAAAATGTAAACGTCATTTTTGAGATATGTTGAGGAAGTTTTCCGTTGACTTCTAGCCAAATGACGCACCATAAATTGATTTTTGTTTCACTTTTGTCCATTTCAAGTAACCAAATGATCCCTAATTAATTTGGTTATAATTGTATTTATAAATCAAGCTTTTTAAATAATAGTGAGAACTTAATTCAGTTAGCTGTGTAATCAAATGCTAACAAATATAACAAAATATTTGCATTCAGGCTTTTTGACTCAGTCTGGGATGATTATTTTTGTCTCTGCTGTGCCTCATTTTCTTACCTTCTTGTTTCAGCCATCTGCACTGCAAAAGATGGATCTCAGTTTGCTATCCTTGCTGTGAACAATCTGCATGGCAAAGCTTGGAAAAATGACGCAGATGGGATAATTTTATTATTTGGAGTGGAAAATCCCATCCCTCTAGCAACCTGGGGGGTCAGAAAGGTACAACTTTTCGTCCTGTTATCTCAATTGTGCTTCTGAAAACTGATACAGATCAAAATGTAGCAAATATAATGCACTGATTCTAGTGGTTATATTATCACTAACTGGTACTTTGTTGCTCTTACATAAAAAAAATAAATAATAAATAAATAATAATAAAAATAACTTTTTTGCTCTTATGTTCTGTTTGTATGTGCCATGTTTGGCATAGAATTTTAATTTATGAGAGCTATTGGTTTTCTTATTGAATAAAAGAAACCTTTTGTNATTAATTTGTAGTTATTCTTCATCATAAGTTAGTTTTGAATTTTTTATTTTATTCTTATTGATTGTTATGTGAATTTCACAAATAATTTATATGTGATATTTATTTTATGCTTGCAGTCCCAAACACTTGTAATCTTTTTTTCCTCAAGAATATTTTGATGTGTCGGAAGTGTTTAACATATGCGTTGAACATTGTTGAATGATTACATGACGATGAAGATCGATTGTTCCATTCAGATTAACTTTTATGATTACTCGGATCATATTCGTTCAACACTCGTGTGATTGTTGTTGCTGCAATGATTGCTATAATTGTATTAATGCATGAAAAAAAAAATGAAAAATGAAAGTATAATCTCTAAAGAAGTACAGCATCAAGCATATCTCACTATGTTATGTTGTTTATATCACAATTGTCAAAGAAATCCCAACACAACGTATTGGCTATGGCTAATTGGACAATTTTTACTCCATTTACATAAATGATGTATGAATCATCATGCATGCACACTGATTTCAACAACAGTCATGCTAAGACTTCTGATAAACTCAAAAGGTAGAACATGCATAGCATTCTGAAACTGAATTTTTTTAACATGTCACACAATTTTTATGTATTTACACATCTAAAACCTCAACTATAATGTTTACATACCTAAAATTCAAAATTTTAACATCACATAAAAAACACGAGAGCATTACTAACTTTTTAATAGTGAAATACACGTTTTCATGCATGTATTTATAATAACAAAGTATTGTATGTGTAAATATCAAGCCTTAGGTGTTAGAAATGTAAATACATAAAAATTCTATTTTTATTCAATGCCAAGAGATTTCCAATGATGATTTATAACCCATACTTATATTGAGATTCCACAATCTTATAATCCAAAACCAACTTTTGATGAAAGTAATGCTCCAGAAGAAGAAATATACATATTCAAGTGCAGCCAAATATAATGCAAATAGCGCAACAGCAAAATTATTTCAGTATTTAGTATCATGCTTTCAGATACTAAAAGCTTAAAATGAAACATCAAGATATAGCCTTGTACATGTATAATGTCAGTGTACACAATTCTCGTATAATTTGTCCATCATCAGGAAGAATCAATGTTTATGATGATGATGAAATTCATACATAAAGTATCATATACTTCGTATTGATGAAGTATAATTTTGCCCATCTGCCTCAAACCAATTCAAAAAATAGGCACATGGGCACATTAATACAAAATGTTATCATATAAATTTTGTTTTTCTATAACTCATGCACTCATCTGTGTGTGCTGGACCTTATGCTTAGAAATAAAGCACTCAACATCTAAGCCAAACAGGCTGCATAATATTAATGGAATGTGCTCTTAAACAAAGAGAACACTCGAGGCGACAACAATAAGAAAAACGCGAAAAATGATCCGAAAAAGAAGCTAAGGATATAGTTCATGGTGTCTTTGTCATTGTGATGAGCGTAGTTTCTTTGAGCTGAGATGGTAGTGGCAGAAGGGATGGCCTCGATGACGGCATCAGCTAGATCTGAAATGAAGGAATAAGTGCAACCCAAAGTGGGCACCCTACCCCAGTTTGTGATGACAGATTCTAGAGCCAAGTTCTTGTGCTCCATGTCGATTTCTTCCAAACTTTTTATGTGCTCGCTAACAGAGCTGGATTCAGAGGGAGTTATGTCAGAATTAGATTCATAACTATTAAGGAAAATAGTAGAAAAAATAGAAGATTATATTTATTAAGATAAAATATTAATTATTTTTTTAATATTTATTTAAGATAAAATTTGTTAGGTAAGTTGAAAATATATTTAATTATTTTTAAAAACATTCCAAACTTCAAAAATTTATTTTGAGTATTTTTTAAAAATAAATTGATTTGTTTTTAAACTAAAAAAAACATGCAAAACATACAGCAATCAAACATGTTTTTTAAAAAAAAAAACTTAAGAAAAAAAAAATGAACCCAAACAATCACTTGGAGTGGAGTTAGAATGGCTCCTACAACATCAGATAGAAATCATATGAAAAGAAAGGCAAAATGCACCTGACAGGCCAAAGTGTGGCTATTCATGACTCTCCTTGACTTCAACTCATCCATTATCAAACTGATACAATCCTCCATCTGATCTCTGTAAGGATCTCCAGCATCCTCAACATAGCTAAGTAGAACTCCTTGTGCGCTGAAGAATAACATGACCTATCGTTTCACATTAAAGTGGTCAACTTTATAAGAATCACAGAATTTCCATTTCAAATTTTAAGTAGAATAGCATGTAACAAATAAACAAGCAAACTAAGATGCCTTCTGAAAGGCAAAATTAAGGAGGTAAGGTGAAAGAATAGCTTGAGGCAAACACAACAAATGTTCCTTTCCTAAAATTAGTTGCAAACTTAAACAATAAAAGATAATAAATATTAATGTCACATTTTAATATTAAATAAAATAGTAATGTCACATTTTATTCATACCTCAATTTTATTGTAGATAATATATCTGAAACAAAATGTAAGAGCAATAACATAGAAAAGATCTTTGAGCTCCATTATATTCTACACTTTATTGTAGGTTGTCTCTAAGTTTAGGGATCAATTTCTAACCGATTCGCCTTTGAATTGGTTCTCTGGCCGATTCAATGTAGTTCTAAAACCGATTTCACACAAGGCCAGGTATGGGTGATGATTTAACCAAAAAATTGGTGAACCTGTTTTGTTTTTGGACCATCCAATTTTAATATCGAATAATTTATGGTTTTTTTTTAAAATTTTGATCAAAATGATAGAAATAAATTATTTAGAATAAATAAATAAATTAAATTCATATGCCTTAATTTAAAGCTGAACGACTTACAAATAAAAAGAGTGACTAGTGAAATTTATCCTAATTTTAATGTTATTATCGTTCAAATCTAGTACTAAGTACTCCAGAAATTTTTCCAAGCATTTGCATAAACATATGACCATATACAAAAAACATGATCAAGCCATTAAGCCACAATGTTTTTATCTAGAAACATACTCAAAGTATTTCATGGTGAAATGTTTGGATTTAAAATATTGTACATTAAATTCATGAAAATATTATTGTTACATAATTATTATATAATTTAAATCATATTAAATAATTTTATTATTTATTATATTATCCGATTCAATCCTGATCAAATCTTTGAATCTTGGATCTTTCCTTCCAGTTCAATATATGATCTAGTTTACAAAACCTTACAAAATAACCCAATGCATAATTTTCAACTTTGCGCAATGTTCGCAACTATTAATACAAAATAAAAGAACAAACACAATTCATTCCAAAAAAAAATAAAAAATAAAAAGTCATAAAAAAATGAAAATCACAAAAAAAGCTGAGAACAAATACAATGAACATGACGAAACCTTAATCACACATGTAAAAGGCAATTATAAAGTACATAAATGAAAAAGAGCAACTGCAGCATACTGCATGTGGAAAGGCATATGAAGAAGGAAATCAGCTAACTGCAACTGGTGGTAATGCATATAATTTGGCGATAAAATCAAGCTAAATTAAGAAATTCATAGGGATGCAACATTCCAGAACTCACATAGAAGGAAACACAACAGGAGCAATAGTCAAACAAGGCAACAGAGAAGCAAAAAATGTGAAACAAAAGAAATTATACAGCAGAAGGTATAAGAAGACAACAATCCATGGCAGTCTTACAGTAGCAAGACAACATTTTGATCTACAGTGCAGGCAACTTCAAAGCAGAAGAAAATAATATGCTGAAAATCGAGGATCAGTGATCAAGTGCAATAGGGAATCAGTTGTAGAAAAATCAGAAAAAACAAGTACCAATGTCTAAAGACGTGAGAAACCAAACCATATCATTACATAAGCCTAGTCTCAATAGGATCATTACTTTAGGAAATTTTTATCACAATCAACTAGAAAAATAGAGTGGACTCGGCAGAGATAACTGCATTAATTTTAATGCATATAGTTTTGAGTAGAGTTGGAGCTGAAAATGAACAAGTGAAATAAGCAGATTTTGCGAAGTGTTATGATAGAAAAAAGAAAACAAAACAACGAAACTCATAACTACATTATCAAACAACAAATAATTCAAAATTAGTCAAGAAGAGTTAGGCGAGCAGAAAAAATACAAATAAACAGATTGGAAATGAGAAGCGAAAAAGGCAAGTTCTGTGATATGCTATGATGGAGAAAGGAAAAAAAAGTAAAATAAACTCCTAAACAGAAGGTGATTCAAACTAATGGAGTAAAGTCATGATATTTATGGGCATATAAATGTAAATTGCAAATAATATATCCAAAAAATGGATGAGAGTAAAAATACTAATAATTATAATTTGGCCCAACTAAAAGTTTCTAGAATGTTTGTCATTGGGCAAGGGTACTAAAACTCTACATGGGGCTCACCTTTTATGTATAAATAATTAGGAAAGCACAATGACCAGAGATAGACGCTTGCTTCATCTAAGAGCATGAGATAATAAGGCGTCTAGCCTCAATGATTATTATAGTTGGCAAATCAAGAGGATATATGGAGCTATAACATAATAATTATCTCATATAAACCATTATACAACAACAACTAATTCTAAGTAAGTACAGGAATATAGAAGTCTGACGAAATAGAATCTTTTTTGTTTTCTTCATAGATTACGATTTAAAAATAATCAACTATGAAATCACTTGTTCAGGAACAATGATACCTAACTAATGTATCTCACATGAAGCTTATGTATAAAAAAACAACCATTTACACCAACATTAGCTTAATTGACAATAAAATAGGCTAAGCATTATAAATTCCCTTTTTATTCATTTATATTTAGTGCGTTTTGAGGTTTTAAACTTATTCTTCACAAATCAATTGAACAACTTCGATCAATGGAATCCTAGGTGTATAGCTTTTCATTACTAAACCTTTGGCATTAATTCTATTCATGTAACCATATTTATAAAAAACCAATAAGTCTAATATTTCTCATGACAAAACCAAATAGTCCAATGACTATGCCTATAATGCTATTAAAGATGATAATCACAACCTAAATAGAACAACAAATTATGTATAAAAGATAAGAAGTCCAAACATTCAATTTGGTTTAAAGTGACCAATTTAGTATAAAAGAAAAAAATACTTGTAATTTCACACAATCAAAGAAAGTTAAGATAACAAGCAAAATCAGATCTTTCAATCAAGTCCTCTCCAAATCATTATGCTTATGACCAAATTTTGAGAAGATGAAATGATGTTTATAAATGACACAAATATAGCCCAAGCAACAAGCACAAGTCTTAGGACATTAATTGGTATCTTTTTGAGTCAAAACTTGTAGCATATCCTCTAAAAACTTAAATTCTCGAGTTTTTCAATATAGTTTGATTCTTAGCAATGTTTAGGTTGCCTCTATTTTGACGTGGAGGATCAAATCATGAAGTCACGTCTCTACATCAAAGTATAGCATGACATAAATCTCCCGAAACCTACATTGGTAGGACCCTCATGCATTCCTCTTTTAGTTATGATTCACAGTCATTCTTCTAAGAGAGAATTTAATCTTACAAGCATTTTAGATTTTACAAGAAACAAGTAGAATAGTATGTGCACTCATACGCTACTCATAAATGAATGGTTGAGTGATGCTTTCAAGGGGACAAGGGCTGTCAATTGAATTAAAGACTCTTGAATAAAATTATCTTAATTCTTCACCTAGAGTGTAAATTTCAACAATAAAAACAACTATTCAAAAACATCTTATTAACATATTTTTCCTGAAATTTCAAGGGTGAAATTAATTTGTTTAACATATTTAATCTAAAATCAATCATTACCTTATTTTTAAACAACAGAATTTTCTATCCTCTTTTATTAATATATTATTTCAAAGCGTAATAAAATCTAATAGCATTATCATTTATGTATGTTTGCAACAAATGTTAGTTAATATATACTGCAATTCCGATGATCATGTACGGTTCTCTTAAATGAGTACTAATCAAGCGCAGAGGATATCTAGATTCCACATCAAGAAAGTAACAAATATATTAATATATAAGCAAATATTTTTTTTTTCTTGATGACAAATAGCGGGCATTCTACATCTTTTCCCTTTTCAAAAGCATAATAGGCCATATCATATGTGGCATAGAATATAAATTACAACATAATAAAATAAGAGGAGAAAAATTAAAGTGGCTCAATGATGACTGAGTAAATGAGGATATTAAGACAGATATGAGGCAAATTTATAAATGATAGGTTGATCAATGATTATATGAGAGATTATGAGAGTGCACCTATAGAAGATACTGTAGTAATAAATAGAATTGAAGTAGTTGGAGTATATAAATGGAGGGCAGAAGATAGGGAGTAGAAGAAAAAAAAGATGAAGCAGTAGGAACATATATAACAATCCTGTGTAAAGTTTTACAAAAATAAAGATTTAACACCACAAACTATACACAATAGAAATGAATGGAGCACAAGCATAAAGAAAAAATCTAAATGATTTGGATAAGGCTGAGGACGCTGATGATGAATAAGGATAAATGCATAAAGATTATAATGAAATTTTATCAGGTGGGAAATTAGATTCAGAGACTTCTTCTTGCTCCTACAGATAAAAATAAGAAAACTTCAAAAAATTTCCCTTGCCACATTCAAACCCATAACCAAGTAATTCCATAGTTAATTATCATAAGCTAATTCCATTCCCATGTATTTCGATTAAAATAAGAAACTATGCAAACCCTTCAGATAAAGTGACTATTTAAGATCAAATTAAACAACTGTCCTAACAAAAATCAACTCTCTTCTACCTCAATGCCAAGACAAGTAAATGAGTTAATTGAAAGATAATACCTCATTTGGTTTAGAAAATTTTGACAATTCTTTATCTATCAAATCAGCTATCAATCTTATATAACCTTCATGTTGATACAATGATTCTATTACAGAGATAGCTACTCTTGTAAAATAACCATCCTCCCTGTCAAGTGATACATATCGGTAAACATTCAGCCACCAAGGCTTAGCATTTCAAAGACTTAGTAAATAAAGAAATGGATTCTGTAGCGTTTGATTTTTCACCTGTTGATACTTTGAAGAACACGGATGCTTGACCCACTAGTTAATATGGAGAACTAAGAATATAATGGTAGCCGCTTTGCCTGACATTTTCAATCTGAAAGTTATTCATACAAGATGAAATTGCAAAACAATTTGTAGTTAACTATATCTGTCATCTTGTCATGGCAAAGGCTGCCCTATCCATGATACTCAAAAACTAATTCCCAAGGCTGTTTTCCTTCAATAAAGGCGCAACAACTACACAATCGTTTGAGATCATCTTTCTTTTCTATTTTATTTTGTTTATGTTTTGATATAAAATAAAACATGTTTGTCTATTTGGTTAATGTATGATTGCTTTTAAAAAAACTCAAATTATCTAACAGTTTGTTTAAGTGTTTTTAAAAATATATTAATTTATTTTTAGAATCAAAACATAAAAAACTGTAAAAAATACACTAATTAAACATGCTATTTTTAAAACAAAGAAATAACAAAAATTTTAAAAAAAATCCAAACAAGCCTTGCAATTTTCCATGTGTCGTACACCATCATGGTACCAATTTTGAGATAGTGATCACAACAAGATTCCAAAGTTTATACCACCAAAGTAGTCTACAAAAAAGTAACACTGACAAATTTTCAGCAAAATAGTTTGATTGACCCCATGATGAATAAAAAACATAACTCATTGAATACTGACATTAAGTAAAAGAAGTCTAACAATTTGGAATCCATAAGAAAAACGAAGAACCTGCTGAACAACTTCCCCCTGTATATGGATGCCAGTATCGCATTGCAACAAACACACTTGCAAGCAACCTTTGTCTTCCAAGGTAATTTTTAGAGCCTGTGCCTGAAAGAACAATAATATGGAGTAAGCAACAATGCAGCTTTTCAATAATCTTTATAAACATATACAATAGGTGATTGGTTTTGGTTAAAACATAGATACAAACTGAACTAGGAACATAATCAGCTGATCTCATATGAAGCTAAAAAGGAATCATGTAGGAACCTTTTGTACTAGCTTGGAGTTTAAAGCATAACAAGGTGATCTCATATGTTAAATTAACAAACTAAGAATTAGCAGCATCAACTTAAAAAATAGTAATAAAAATTGTTTTGGTAAACAAATAAATGTTTTTCCATTCAAAGCTTAACAATATAAAAGACTTTCATACCTGTTCATTGCATTCATTCTCAGAGGCAGTCCACAACCAATAGAATCATAAGCTTCTTTACACTTTGGAGCTCTAAATGTTGAGTTTAGCTTGGCTGAGGGCTTTTGAAGAAAACAGAAAAGCCTGGGAAGTCTACTTATATCCTGTGGCAAATAAAAAAATTTCAATGCTGAATAAAAAGCAAGAAAAATAGAAAAGGACTTCAATTCCTTCCAAAAATGAAATATCTTCATAAAATGAAATATTATCATAAAATCTGGTGTGCTTGCATTGGACTATGCACCATAACATTCATTATGACACTAATGGGTAAAAAATACATTTAAAAGCACATTGGGCAACACAACCACCAGCAATAAGTGTAAAGACATTAAGCCAACAAGATTTCGGTCAATAAAGTGTTCTAAGCCCATAAAAATAAGATTTGTTTTCTTACAAAAGTTAAAATTTACTCATATTAAGTATGAAATGCTCGATGATGGTCAACATAAGCTTTCTTTGCTAATGATGCTGGTAAAAAGTTTTGGAAGATGTTATCCTGGCAATAGAACCTTTGCAATGGTGTAAAACCTAATTATCTTTTTTCTAAACTATCACCTAATTGAACATTATTGGTCAACATAATTTAAATACATAAAAAAATGATATTACTTGTGCTAGTTGACTATGATTTAAGGCTGGAATCAAGCTTATGAATCGCCAATTGATGTTTTCTTGTTCTATTTTTTTGGTTTGTTGTTTGCAAATGCACTAAGAACCAACTTTCTTTTCTGTTTTGAAGCCTCAAAAATCAATTCACAAATTTTTTCAGTTTCTGATTCATAATATTTATCTTAAAATAATTTGGTTATACTAAAATGAAATGAAGGGGAGGTTTGACGACAGGAAACTTACAATTTCTATTTTGCTTTTATATAATCTCATATTATTTTAGAATGATATTAGATCCCTATATTTAAAGTTGATGCTAGTAACAACTTAGAAATTAGTTAACAGAATTAATAAATACATGCTAATTTTGCTTAGCTTATTACTTATTAAAATAAGTCAAGCAAAATGAAAAAGATGATGCTNTATTACTCATTAAAATAAATCAAGCAAAATGAAAAAGATGATGCTGCATAGAATGGAAAGGAAAAATTTTGGTGAAATTAATTATCAAGAGATAATATTCTTACATGCTGCATATATATTTTATTCAAATAATATAGTNAGAATTAATAAATACATGCTAATTTTGCTTAGCTTATTACTTATTAAAATAAGTCAAGCAAAATGAAAAAGATGATGCTGCATAGAATGGAAAGGAAAATTTTTGGTGAAATTAATTATCAAGAGATAATATTCTTACATGCTGCATATATATTTTATTCAAATAATATAGTTATTTTAGTTGTTTTTCACTAACAAGAATGCTCTGCAAGCATATGCTTAAGCTCTTGTTGGTCCTGAAAATTATTTTATATGTCTCTTGTGTTGATCAGAATTCAAATTATATAATGGCTTCAACGTTTTTACAGTCCAGTAGATGTATGCTTGTGTTGCTCTACTTATTTGTGCACTGAAAAGCTATGGAACTTCAAAATAAATTTGAAAATATTGGTAATGTTGGGATAATGTTTGATGATATTGAAAAAGATACAAGAAAAAATTGGATCAGCAAGCCAATTAATAAGCTGAATTTTTGGTGAGTGGAACAGCTAAATGATTTTAATGAAAAAATAAAGGAATTTGCAAGATCTTTTAGAATGACCACTATAGAAAAATAGAATTATGTAAGTATATTAACTAATGGTTAATGAAGTGGTGAGATTTGTATAGTTTACGAAGCATTTAAGATTTAAATTAATTATGTGAAAGCATGAAATTTTGAAAATTTTGCAAAGCATGAAATCCTGAACTACATTACAGGTTATCATTTGCCATTTTATATTTCACATTGAGGTGATTTAATAATTCAAAGTATGCAGATGGACTGTAACATAGCACACTTAAGGCCTCTTGTATTTTCCTCAATTGGTGATTCTTTATCTGTATAGCTTTTCTCTGTCGTTGCAGCTAACAATGCATTACTTTTCACTTTTGTTAATGGTGGAAGGATCAGAATTCTGGAGAATCTATTCCATCAAGAGCACCATATCCTAAAAATTTTGTAGGTCAGTGTTGGGATTATTATTTGATGTCATGGGCTTACGATGTCGGCTCGAACGACATTAGGGTATGCTGCACGCACATATGACTCCCCAAGGCATGAGATAACTGTATTCGATCCTCTAGCAGGTGGCCAAGATTATATTGCTATGCTTTGGCTGTCGATGAGGCAAAGGGCCGGCCAGCATTACATTGATGAGATGGTCCCGATTGGACGAGTTTTTTTTGGTGTAACACGAACAAATCACACCCTAAATTGGCTTACTCATGAGGAATTATGCTTTAGATGACTTCGAATAACGGAACAAACAGTGCAGATGCATCTGGAACATCAATTTCACTTACAAAGGACCTTCTAAATCTTGCAACGTGGCCTAAATCATCAAAAACCATGAAACAACGCCAAACAGGGTAGGCGTGACCACGCCATTTGGGGTGTGACCACGCCATATGGGGCGTGACCACGCCCAGGTGGCCATGCCTCACCCTTCAGCCATTTTTTTTAGTTGGCTCACTGCATGATCCAATTGACCTCATTTTTTGTGAGATCTAAGTTTCTCTTCTCTAGAAGCTTAGGATCTAGCCATAAGATTTTCCTGTCGACTATCCTAGAAGCTTAGTGATGGAACCTACATCCCTTCAAAATTATAAACATTTCCTTATTTTTTCTTGAGTTTCACGTGTATAGTTCTAACTTATAGTACTTCAAAGGTTGAAACTAACATGAGGAAGCTTAAAGAGAACTCCTATAAGATCAATGGAGCCTTAAGATGACTTTGGGTGGCTTGGTCTTGGTCTCTCACACACATACACTTGAACCTACCTTTTAACTCCTTTTGTAAAATCATATGAGTGGTCCCAAGCACTTGGCCTTTGGCTAAGATTGCTAAGACCAACATATGGAGGATCCAAAGTGAGTCGTCACATGGCTCTTGTGGCTTTAGGGTAGCTTCATGGCTTGTATGTTCACCCTACTGTCGGTAGCTAAAAAATTTGGGGGGTTGCTCGTAAGAAGCTGTCGGTCGCTGGAAGTGAAGTCTCGTCGCCCGCTTTGGAAGGACATTTTAATTTACATATATATATATATATATATANCAACAAGAGGGGGGAAGTTAAACTCAAGAAACTCCAATGGGTCTCACGGGTAGGAATAGGAACCAAGGCCAGCCAACCACCTCTCGGGTAAGGGCTGAACAAAGCAACACAGCCCCCCAACTAAAGCCAAACCGAGCCCAGCAGAGGCCAAACAAAGCAAACACAACCCCTAACTAAAGTCAAATCGAGCCCAGCAGAGGCCAAACAAAGCAAACACAGCCCCCAACTAGAGCCAAACCGAGCCCAAACAAAGCAAACACAGCCCCCAACTAGAGCCAAACCGAGCCCATCAGAGGCCAAACAAAGCCCAAACAAACATACAAATTCAAGTTTTAATAGAAATTAAAATCTCAGCCACTTCTAAACAAATCGAAAATCAGTAAGAGCCCAAAGTGAGCTTCTTAAAGCTAGCAAAGAAAACTTCAACACCTCAACAAAAGGTCAACATCTCATGCTTCTGCAATGAAAACCGAACACCAACAAAAGCCCGAAGCCGAGCCAATCAAGGCCCAAAACCGAGCCCAACAATATTAAAATCCAGACACCCATAAAGCATTAAAGATCCAGCCATTTCAAACCCAAAGCCATGACTCCAAATCAAGCCAAAACCGAGCCCAACAAGGACCAAAACCGAGTCCAGCAATATTAAAATCCATGCTNTGTCTTTTATGTATTTGATAGAGTCCTTAGGATCGAGTATGCATCGAAAATAAGGTAAAGTGCAGGCTTCGAGGCATATGACGCATCGAGCCGCATGACAATGGACCATGAGCAGCAAGCTTGTGTCTCGTACCTTAAGTTTAAATTCATATTCTTGTATAGAATTAGGACCAGGTGTGTACTTATGCGGTATTTGACCACCTTTTTTGCTTTCATGGGTTGTCGTTAACATAGCGATGCTGGCCTGTTATATATTTTCATTTGACATTTCTTTTACTTTTTCTTATTACATCCTTATGTTCTTGACAGTGGTTTCGCCTTTTTTATTTTGTGCTTTTGTCTGGGAATCATGCGAATTATTTAGGCTCTTTAGGACCCAAAATTGTAAATTTCTTAGAAATCCTCATAAAAGTTTCAAGATTAATCAAAATTTAGGATTAAAAGATTCAATATTTTTCAAAATCTGTCTTTACTTTCCTACATGGCCTTTAGGCATTTTGAATGGGTTGTATAGCATGACATTTACCCATGTCAAAAATAATAGGGCCTCCATGCTTTGGATTTATTAGGCAACTGTATCATATTGTATGTCCCGAGGAGAAGTCATTATGCTTCTCCAACTTGACTAGCCCATCACAGATTTCTATTTAGGTGGTTTTCTAGTGTGTTTAGAGTGTTAGAGGCTTCCTCGACCCAGACGGGAAGTAAGTCCTTTGTTGAGAGTGTTTTCAGCTTTATAGCTAGACTTCTCATCTCTTTTCCACTCTTGAGGCACCCCCCCACTTTGACAGGTATAGGTCCAACCTCTACTCTTCCTTCCTAAATAGGGTTATAGGATTTAGAATTTCCTTCTCTTGGTCTTAGGACTACTGAGATGCCCTTGAACGATGCAATTCACAGATTGCTAACAAGGGATCTTTGGTTACGTTGGGTCGACTACCTTCACGATCAGGTAGACTTGGGGGCTTAATAGCTTGGGACAACAGATCTTTCGTATCCTAACTCAACTATCTCTCAACGATTATGATTACTCTTCCTTTTCTTTGCTACCCCACTTTGAGTTCTATCACTCCTTTTGACACTTCAGCGATGTCATCTTGTAGGCCTTGATATAGATTGCCTCCCATTTAGGATACGATGATTCACCATATGTCCTTATGGACTGTTTTGGCTTTAGAAGCATAGTGTGGACCCTATTAGT
The DNA here is from genome assembly GCA_002079205.1 of Phalaenopsis hybrid cultivar. NCBI lineage: Eukaryota > Viridiplantae > Streptophyta > Magnoliopsida > Asparagales > Orchidaceae > Phalaenopsis > Phalaenopsis hybrid cultivar. Next base: position 195,143 of record JXCR01122027.1, read on the forward strand.
CAACCAGGTTACTTTGCGGGTCTCGTGTACCGATGAGCTGGAACCCATTTGGGATGTGAGAGACTCACTCTCTGCTTTGTGACTTAGCAAGAGCCTTGAAAGGCACGGGATGTTCTTTTGAGGTAAACCTCCTTTGTAACACTCTGTGCTAGTCATCACCTAAATATAAGCAGGACTCCTCTAATCAAGAGTATTCTTGGGCGCTCTCCAAAATATAATTAACCAATAGGATACGTTCCCTTAAGAGTTGATCTTGACCCCAGAACAAGCATACACACTTGAATCTCTAGTTGTGGGTTGCTTTCATACATTCATCTTCACGAATGTGTTCCCAAGCATTTTTCGATCCAAATCCATTTTGAGTGTATGCTTTTAGGCTATCATGCGAGATTTACCCTACGAATATTCTGCACATTCGTTCTCTCATTTGTCTTGACTGTCATATGTCCTTATTTTTTTATTTCTCTCGATGATCTGTAAGTGAGATAACACGGAGAAAACTGATGCTTACGACTGGGGGTGGAGAGAATTCCTTTGCATGTCTAATAATGGTAAGGGAGGAGTTATTGCCAACTAGGACTTTGTCGATGCCACTGTATGATGTTGGTTGCTACAAATTTGCGACCCAAGAGGTTAGATGAGCGGTGTTTCCTATATCGAGCAACCATTCTAGTGGTGACTATTGTGTCGTAGCTTGAAGAAGCAACTAATTGGTTCGATGTGTTGGCAAGGGTATTATAGGGTCTCGGCAATAACAAAAGATGACAATTGTATGACTTAATTTTACGTAGATTTGACACACGATATGAGTGTTATTAGATTTTGTTATTTCAAGTGGAGACATATAAACCTTTGTGCTAGTTGTTTTGTCCATGATCCTGATTGGGGACTGATGCTTGACTACAGGTAGCTGATATGTCAGTATGACAGGCTTCAAGGGAGTGGTATGTAGTTTTTTTAATTCAGAATGTTGATTCGTCACTATATAATAATAAATAGAGGTCATCAATGCTTATAGAGTTGAGGTGATCTGGGTGCAAATTGTTATCTTAAAGCCTTGGTATCAAGAGGGAAGGCCATTAAGTGTGCGAAATATGATGTTATTATCTACTTTGGATCCCACATTAACAATGTAGTCAACCAATCATTTGATAGAGGAGACAGAATTGTTCATGATTTGATTCTTCATGATAATGTTATGGAGCTCATTCTTGAGATAGATGACTAGATCGACTAGTATTTTGTAGTAATTTTTCTTGGGTGCTACAAATCTGCAAGATTGAAGATTGAAAATGTAAAGGAGTATGATAGGGTTGATGTTGGATTATAAAGCTGTGGCTAGATTTTGATCCAGCGGAAGCTTGTTGGTGCATTGAGTGTGGAGTAATGTAACAACCGTTGATGTGATTTGCATTGAGGGATATAGAACTAGAATTGGAAGAAATCCTTTTTTGGATTATATAGAATTAAATATCTTCAAAGCTATTTGGAATGAATATTTTTTTGGATTTGTAGTTGCTAGATGTAGTTATCATTTGTGAGCTGCACATTCATCATATTTTTTATATTTTATATCAAAAACTTTAGAGAATGGAACATCATAATTTCACCAATTTTGAGGAGATTGGAGAGATTGTTGGCTAGAAGATTAACCTGCGAGGTTGTTAATTCATCCATGGGATCACGGTGAAGAAGATAGAAGGTGTTGGTTGTGATGCAGAAGTCTTTGATACCATATGGATAGCTAAACCGTGAAATGGAGCAAGAGCTGAAACAAAAGAAGAAGATAGAAGAACTAAAAATCAGTCAAACTAGTAATTAAAAGCAAATTTCGACTAGTCTCCTAGAAGTTGACACATTTATTGTTGCCTTGCCCAAATACACAGATATCATCTAGATATATTAATGTACGAATGGCAGATTGAACATTTAGGAACACTTGGGCATGGAGTATTATGTGCCTCAACGTTAATAATCATTGAATGTAGCAATAATAACTCAAGACGATCTGAGAAGAAATCCCAAAAAAGCTCCCAAACTATCACATGCCATAAGAAATTTTAACAGTTCCTGAGAACGCCTACACTTCACATTTGGTTGAGAAAATCTGAACACAAAAACTCACGCTGAAGAAATGTCATTTTAAAATGAAAGTCTCCCCACGAGATAAATAATTGTAATAATAAGAGGCCTTCCTACATGTTAAGATAACACATTTCAGGGGGAAGAGCAATTGTTTAACACATAAACAGACAAATATATGTCACAGCAAACACTAAATAACATAAACGAGTCAGAATCAAACATAGAGTGCAGCATATATCAAGGACCTTATCTCTCCTTTTGACAAGACTAATTAATACAAACGATGGTAAGCAGAAACAATGTTAATTACTGAACCTATCTCTGTCATGAGAAGCAGAGTAATCTATGTTGGAACCAATTGGAATGATACCATGAGGATTAATATTAGGATGGCTTCCATAATAGTGCTTCTTTATGTGTTCCATGTTAACGGTGCCGCTGATGCCGGGAATTTGGTATATGTCTTTTGTGTAATTGAATAGATTTGGATATTCACGTAGGAGTTTCTTGTTGCATTTGAAATGTACAGAATAAACCTATTAGATCAAAGTCAATCAGATTGCTATCATCTATTTATCAGACAGGCGCAAGAAATTTCAGAAACATAGATTGAGAATGTTTCATTTAAAAGCACATAAAAAAAAAATTAATATGTGAATGCTTTCTGTGAAGTTACCTGAATAGAATTTTGAGGCGCACATAACATTCTTAAAAAAATGGGATATCTACTAATGGTGGTAACATTTTGTCTCATCGCTTACTGTTCTAGTTAAAATTTTGTACTAAACAGTAGATAATGACAATAAAATAAAAGTTGAACGAACGTTCACTGCAGAATTCTTACAGTTGCATAAAAAAGTTAATTTTGTTCAGCCTGGTTGGCTTCTCTTATTTACAAAGCTAAAAAACATCCAAAGACCATAATGCAAAAGACTTCCATTTAAACAAACTGAATTACATAAATACCCTAACAAGAATGGTTTCAAATGCAATCAACTATTAGCTGGACAGCTCTAACTTGGTGGGATTATGCTGCAATAATAAAGTTTTCCTAAAAGCAGTCGAAAAAAGCGAAACAAGTTGCCGACAAATGACTCAGCTAGAGTTAGCATATCAACAATGCATACACACAAAGGATAAAAATCAACATAAATTTAAGCAATCGCCAAAATGCTACATTGAAAAGTTATAGTTTTGTCCATAATTTATTAAAGAAGGCCCAGACAACTGTGATAATGATATCATGTGTGTGCGCAATATGAGCAATACAAAATAATGCTATAATGACAAAAAGAGATTATCATAATCATATTTAGCCCTATCTATGAGTGTTGCTTCTGGTGTTGAATCTATTTGACAAGTAAATAGAAGATGCTGCAGTGAAATAAGCTTTTAGTTACAGCTTACCTCTCACTCTGAAGAATATGAATCGCACCGTAATATTATAACAAATGGATTGATTTCATTTAACTTTATAATCGTCTCTGCTTCTGTACAGGTTTGGTCCCACTTCTACATTCTTCTCTCTTGTATTAAATACCAAGTAGTTTTCATATGAAAGGTGAGGAAGAATTATACAGCAGCATTCTGTTTTCCATACTGTTATTCCTTTTGCACATCTGTATTTTCCTGTAGTGGTCTGTCGTCATGTTATTAGAGCTGTGATTCCCTGAGGTTCATTCAATCCTTCTCTACTTTTTCCTTTTCTTTTTACTATGGCAGACTCTATCAAATCTGCAGTAAAAGATTCTTCTACCACACAACTCCAGATGAGTAATGTTTCTACCCCTCCTTAACTTAAATTTCTGATTACAAACATGAGGTCTATCATACACATCCAGCTATCCACCGACAATCATCTTGTGTAGCGATCTCAAATCCCTAAGCTATTCAAGGCAAATGGCTTTGAAGATCATCTTCATGGTTCATGGCTGAAATCTGCTCGTCAAATTGCTAGTGAGAGTGGTAATTTTGTTCCAAATTCATCTTGCAATACCTGGATGCTTGTGGATCAAAACTTAGCTTCAGATCTCTCTTCCACCATGTCACCTACACTCCAACCTTATGCTCTTAACCTTGACTCATGCGTGGAAATTTGGGCAACTATAGAAAGGCGTTTGCAATCTTCAAATCTTTCTAGGATCATCCTGCTTAAAAATAAATTGCACCATGTTACAATGAAAGATAAATCCACGGTTCAGTGTCTTTCTGAAATAAAAAAACAAGGTAGTTGCTATCACAGCTACAGGAACTCCGCCACCCAGAAGATAATTTTACTCTGTACTCTTAATGGCTTACCATCTGAACAAATCAGCAACTTATAGCTTGGATGCTTTTTACTCGCTACTTTGTAGTGAAGAAATTAATCTTGATGTCGAAACAGAAGAACTTACACTTACCAATTTTATTGACTCTCAACTAGAACTAACTGATGTTAAAGAGCGAGGCAAACCCTTCTTTAAACCAGGGAACACCAACAGAAACCGGAACACAACATTTTGAGGTTCTTACAAAAACACTAGGTCCAATACCAATTCCTTCAGGGCATCCGCACATCTATTGTTGTGGTTACTTGCTAGATTTATGCTAAAGTGTAACGCTCAGCTGTTCAAAGTTGGCATCGTACTAATCTTGCTTATCAACCCTCCATTAAGCATGTATGGCGGCTCAATCCTCATCAGGAAAGGATTAGATTTTGGATTCAAGAGCAATGTCACATCTCACCTCCAATTCTTATTACCTCGCTCACATCCAGCCTTACATAGGTTCCCAACAAATTACTCCTGGAAATGGTCAGGTTCTACCCATTGCCGATACCGGTAAAAGAATATTACCTATTCTAAGTCGTAAACTTCATCTATCTCCCTTATTACATGTTTCAAATATCTCCACAGTTTGCTTTCAGTTCATCAGCTTACTAAATCAAATTCATATTAGATTACATTTGATAAATTTGGGTTTATTCTTAAGGATACAATGACCAACAAAGTTCTCCTCCTAGATCCCTGCCATCAAGGACTTCATCCAATGCAGTTGCCTTTCTCAGCTAATCTTCTGATTCTACTCTTTGGCACCGACAGCTAGGGCATCCATCCACATCTACTCAACCTGAACTTCTTCACCAGCTCAATTCATACAAAACCAGATCTAGTTCCCTTCATTCCTCGGCATGTGCTCGTGTTAATAGTTATAAACTACTTTTATTTCTTCTTTTCCTCCTCAAACATCTGCCATTTTTGAATTGCTTCATAGTGATATATGTGGACCTTCCCCAATTTTGTCCAATCAAGATTATAAATAATATCATTTATTAGTTAACGATTTTTCTTGCTTTTGTAAGATGTTTCCTCATCACTGGAATCTGAAGTCAAAACTAAACAACAACACTATTCAAAACTTTTGTTGAAACTCAATTTCATACTCAAACTAAAACAAATCAAATACATTACAAAAGTTTTTTGTTCTCCATTGCACCACATCACCAGATTAGTTGTCTATCAATTAAGAATAACTTAAATCGGGCAAATTTAAGAGTTTCCTTCTTTAAATTATTGCATTAAATTTCTTATTTTAATTGTACACATTCTTTCATTTTAGCTGAATATCAAGGTTAGGAATATGTATCATTATGTACCTAAAATAGATTGTACAGACTATTATTTATTGGAATGAAAGAAAAGGAAAAAGACATTCAACCTATTTACTCAAAACATTGATATGGTAAATCATTCCAGTTTGAATCTTTTGTCGTCTTCAAAGCTAGCCTTTGGGAATCGTTCATCTTCATCTTCGACTCGAGCTCATTCCAACTTCTCCGACATCTCCGACTGCTTCCTACAACATCATCATTTGCATCTTTGAATGCTTCCTACGTCTTCGAAGTCCTCGACCGCAAATCGCCGAGAGTCTCTTCCTCGATCCTGTAGAAGCCTTCCCAGTGCCCGTCTGCTGAGATATGCAATTTTGTCTGTCGCAATTCGTGAAGGAGAGGAAGATCGATCCTTGTGTATGCACCGATTGTGTATGTCGTGATTCGCGGAAGCATATGATTTCGCCCATCTCGTTCGTGATCCAAACCTCATCCGCGATTGTGTCCATCGTGATTCGCGAAAGAATAAGATCCCATCCGTCTCGTTCGTGATCCAAGCCTCATCCGCGATCCAATCTTGCTAGTTAGAGTCGTCGCTCCTGGTGCACCACTCGAGCCACACGTCCCTATTCACGTACCAGAAAGCCGGATAATTTGTCTTTCTTTGGTATTTTTTTGGATCTCTTGGTTTTCTTTGATTTTAAGTCGATCAATTTCGATCAATAATTTTCTGGATAATAAAATCGTGAGTGACACTTCTGTTAGAATGTCTTCTGAGAAAACACATGAAATCTTAGCTATCAGATTTATGGGAAAGATTTACACATCATGGAAATTTCAGTTCAAGGTGTTTTTGAAAGAGAATGAGTTTTGCGGGCATATTGATGGATCATCTCGAGCACCTACAAAACCGAAAGATCTTGGTCAATGGGAGGTAAAGAATGCTCGGATTGTTTCCTGAATTTTGGAATCTATTGAGGCTCATATAATGAACAACTAACGATTCTTTGACACAACTAAAGGAATATGGAAGTACTTGAAGCGCGTCTACAATCAAAATACGCTTTCAATTAAAACTTGATATGAGTAATTATTGTCAAGGTAATCTCTCAATTGAACAATATTATTATGAGCTTCTTAATTTGTGGAGTGAATATTCTGGTATTATCTATGTTAAGATGTCAAAGGAGAATTTAGCTAGTTTTCAGGCTATTCATAAAGATAGTCGTTGTGATCAGTTTTTGATGAAGCTCAAACCTGAATTTGAAACTGCTCGGGCTGGGTTGTTGAACAGAGATATGGTTCCTTGTTTGGATGTATGTTTTGGTGAATTAATGCGCGGAGAACAAAGATTGGCGAAAGGCCGCTACCAGTGCAGTTGGTGGATCATCAGAAATAGTTAATGTTGCATATGCTGCTCAGACCTGAGGAAAGGAAACAAAACACTGTTACAGCTGGAAGGAATTTGTTCATATAACTCTCTAGTATAGTATAAAGTTTTGTAATTATTGCAAGAAAAACGGGCATATTATTAAGGAGTGTCCTACACGTCCTCAAAACCGCAAATCACAAGCCCTTCATGCCACAGTATCCAACTCTCACAATCCTGGTTCGACATCCACAACTGCCGGTAATAATCAATTTGTTCTCACACCATATATGATTCAACAAATGATTCTCTATGCATTTTCTGCTCTTGGTCTTCAAGAGAGATGTAAGATTATTATTTTTGTTGATTTTCCTGGTTTGTTGATTCCGACACCACAAATCATATGACTGAACATCTGATTTATTGCATAGTCAACTCCCGTATACTGATACTAAATATATTTAGGTTGCTAATGAAAATAATATTCCAATTACGACAATTAGTGATATTAACCCTTCCGACATGTCTTGGTTTTTAAATTATCTACAAACTTACTTTCTGTTGGTCAAATAGTGGATAATAATTGTAATGTACACTTTTCTCATGATAGTTGTGTTGTGCATGATCAGATGCCGCGAAAGGTGATAGTAAAGGGGTCAAAAGTGGACATGTTGTTTCCATTACAATTTACTATTCCTCGAACGTTGTCATTAGCTTTTTCAGTTGTTGAAAATAAGGCTGACATCTGACATAGACAATGAGGTCATCCAAATAATGTTGTTTTGAATCATTTTTTGCAACGTCGTTTTTGGTTCTATAGATAAAAGTCTATTAGCCGACTGTTCTTATTGTAAATTGGGCAAAAGTAAGACATTGTATTTTCCTATTATGGGCAGTCGTGTCAATAAATGCTTTGACATTATTCATAGTAATGTTTGGAGAATTACACCGCTTATTTCACATGCTCGGTATAAATATTTTGTGACATTTATTGACGATTACAGTCGATTCACATTGATTTATTTTTTTGCATTCCGAAGCAAAACTGCTTACAGTGTTTCAAACCATTGTGACATATATTGAAACTCAATTCTCCACTTATATTAAAACCTTAAGGTCTCACAATATATTGAAACCTTAATCCAAAGCAGAACTGTTTACAGTGTTTCAAACCATTGTGACATATATTGAAACTCAGTTCTCCACTTATATTAAAACTTTAATACAAACCTTACGGTCTCACAATGGTAGTGAATACATGTCTCATGAGTTTCAAGCATTTCTTCATAATAATGTAATTATCTCACAATGTTTGTGTCCTTATACACCTCAGTAGAATGGAGTTGCCGAACGAAAAAAATCATCATCTGTTGGATATGGTGCGTACATTGTTGCTATAATCTTTTGTTCCAGCTAAATTCTGGACAGAAGCTCTATCTACTGCAGTTCAACTGATTAATCGTTTACCATCTCAACAATTAAAGTTTGATTCTCCCTACTATTGAATTTTTGGTAAACTCCTAATATCATATGGTACATACTTTCGGATGTGTTTGTTTTATTCATTTATGTGCCCATGAACATCATAAGTTGGCAACACAATCTGTGCATTTACGGGTTACAGTCCTAATCATAAAGATTTTGTGTTATGATTTGATTAATAATCAATAGCGTATCTCTCGGGATGTGATTTTCTTTGAACATGAAGACTATTTTCAGTACCATTTTTCGACATCAGACACTGTTATACTTCCTCACTTTGATGATTCTTCTTTTGAAAAACAATTCAAGTCTAACATTGCCTATACACGACGCCTGACCACTTCATTTCCAGTCCTTCCCGATTTTACTCCTGAAAATGCTCAAATGATTCTTTGACGATCAACTTGACACATTCGTCATCCGAATATATATGGCTATTTTGCAATTTTAACTAATACTATAGGTTCTACATCTTATTCTCAGACCGCTAAACAGACTTGTTGGATAAAAGTCATACAAGAAAAACTTCAGGCACTTCAAATTAATCACACTTGGGATATTATTTCATGCCTTGCAGACGTTAAACCCATTGGTTGTAAAAGGGTCTATTGTCTTAAGCTCCGATCTGATGGCTCCCTTGACAGATATAAGACAAGATTGGTATCCCTTAACAATTAACAGGAATATGAGATTGATTATGATGAGACATTTGCACTTGTGGCAAAGATCACAACTGTTGGCTTGTTCTATCTATTGTTGCATCTAAAAGTTGATCCTTACGACACATGGATGTTAAAAATGCATTTTTGCATGGGGACCTCAAGAAAGATATCGATATGACTCCTCCTCCAGGCTTGTTTTCTACACTCTCACATGACGTTTGTAAGCTCAAACGATCTCTATACGGTTTGAAACAAGCTCCACGGGCTTGATTTGAAAAGTTTTGCAATACTATTATTAGCTTCTCTTTTATTCAGAATGAGTATGATTCTTCATTAATTCTTTGCAAGACTGACAAAGGAATTGTGTTCTTATTAGTCTATGTTGATGATATTGTCATCACAGGATCTGAAATTCAATTGATGTCTCAGTTACAGAAGCGTCTTCAGGGTTTTTTTCATATAAAAGACTTGGGGTCTTTAACATATTTCTTAGGTCTTGTGGTTCCCTCGTTATCCGCTGGTATTTTTCTTCACCTACATAACTATACTAAGGAACTCATTGCTTTGGCTGGGCTCCAACAGAGTACTCCTTTCGAAGTGAATCTTAAATATCAACAGAATGATTGTAACTTCCTATCTGATTCATCTTCGTATCGACAACTTATTGAGAGTCTCAATTATCTAATAATCACAAACCCTGATATTTCATTTGATGTGCAACAAGTTAGTCAATTTAGGCAGGCACCTACACATCTTCATTTAGCTGCAGTTTGACGGATTGTTATGTATTTGAAAGAGAGTTCTCATCACGGCTTGTTCTGTTCTGCGGAGTCTCCTACTCGCTTAACAGCCTATAGTGATGCTGATTGGGTTGTTTGTTTTCATACATAGATCTATTACTGGCTGATGTATATTTCTCGACAGCACTTTAACTTCTTCGAAGTGTAAGAAACAAGATCGAGTGTATGAATCATCTACTCAGTCTGAATATCGCGCTTTGCTTGTCATGAGATCATTTGGCTTTAGGGATTGTTGGTTGAGTTTGGTTTTCCTCAACTTGAGTTTACTTCTTTTTATGCAGATAATACTAGCGCTATCCAGATTACTGCTAATCTTGTCTTCCATGAGCGGACGAAACACATTGAAGTGGACTGTCATTCTATTCGAGAATTCTATGATAAAGGTGTTATTTCTCTTCCTCATATATCTTCTGATCTTTAAACAACTGATATATTTACTAGGCTCTTTCTCAGCAACGTCATCAGTTCCTTGTTGACAAATTGATGCTTCTTGATCAGCTAGCATCAATTTGAGGGGGGATATCAATCAAAATAACTCAAATCGGGTAAAATTTAAGATTTTCCTTTTTTAAATTGTTGCATTAAATTTCTTATTTTAATTGTACATATTCTTTCCTTTTAGCTGAATATCTAGATTAAGAATATGCATTATCATGTACCTAAAATATATTGTACATACTATTATTTATTGGAATGAAAGCAAAGGAAATAGGCATTCAACCTATTTACTCAAAACATTTAAATTGTCCTTGCAAACCTATTCAAGATGGCATTGCTGAGAGAAAACATAGGCATTTAATTGAGACAATCCAAACACTTATGATTGATGCTTATCTTCCTCCACACTTTGGGATTGATACACTACTTACGGCTAGATACCTTATCAACCATCTCCTTTCCAAAACTACAAATAATCTCTCCCTTTCAAATCTTATACAAGAATCCTCAATCTTATAATCATCTTAAGATATTTTGATGCCTTTCTTATCCTTGGATAACGCCATATTCCCCTAATAAACTTGTTGATTCCACTGCATGAGTTTTCATTGGCTATGCAGTCCCCCATAAAGGTTACAAAAGTTTTGATCCTCTCTCTGGGCGCGTTTACATTTCTCGACGTGTTATTTTTTATAAAGGTTATTTTCCCTATCACACTTCGACAAAAACCTCAACAAACTCTAAATCTGAATACATTCCACCTCTCTTATTAGTTCCTCCTACTCAACCCAATGACTCAAGCCATACCATGTCACCTTTATCAACTTCTACAACAATTTCTTTACAAAACAGTCCATTACCTGTGCCTTATCAGAAAGCTTTGTGTCACATTGCATCAAGCGCCAGTGCCTCTACTTCTCCTCAACCTCCGCTTCCCACATGCCATCATATGCTAACGAGGTTACAAACTGGACATTAAAGCTTTGCAAAATTTTTCGACAGACAATGCTCTTTAACAGAATCAGATCCTACCTGTTTTACTCAAGCAACAAGTAGAAACATTGGAGGAAGGCCATGTTTCTTGAGTTTCAAGCCTTACAAGCAAGTTCAAGGCACTTGGTGCCCTGTCCCACCCATTATTGATATGAACCTTTTAGGGTGCAAGTGGATTTACAAGACCAAACTCCAATCTGATGGCTCATTAGCTCATCTAGTCACTCAGGGCTGCAAACAAAAATAAGGAATAGATTACAGTGAAAAAATTATTCTATTTGCCAAATTTCAAACTCTTCGTATTTTTCTCATAGTTGTCACTACAAGTAATTGGATCATACTCTAACTTGATGTTCAAATGCATTTTTGCATGGTTATCTTGATGAACCAGTATATATGAAACAACTACATGGGTTTCTGGATACTATATCCAAATCATTTGTGCAAGCTTCGCAAAGCCCTCTATGGACTAAAACAAGCAATGCGTCAATGGTTTGCCATGTTGACCAACTACACACTCTTGGGTTTCAAATCAGTAAAGCAGATGCATCTCTCCTGATATATCAAGTCAATTCCATGATTATTTAGATTATTGTATTCATTGATGATATCTTAAATTCTGGCAGCAATAATAATATTAAGCAGGGCATTCTCACTAAACTAACAAATCAATTACATATGAAAAACCTCGGTTCTATACACCACTTTCTCGATATGCACGTGGAACACGATGTTCACGGGTTACATTTGAATAAAGCTCATTATGCTCAGAAGATTCTCAACTGATGTAGCATGCTTGATTGTAAATCAGTCCTTATTCCAACTCCTACAAAATTACTTGTTGAAGCTGAACAATGCACTACATTCGAAGCCTACTTTCTATAGCCACTTAGTTGGTTCTTTTCAATTTGTCACATTAACGAGGTCTGATATCGCATGTGTTGTAAATAAACTTTATCAAAAGGTGCATAATCCGCACACAGCTCATTTCCAGCTTCTTAAACATCTATTTCCTTACATTTAGGGAACTATCCATTATGGTTTACCTATCAATGCTTCTCCTCACATTTTGCAATCATTTCAGATTTTGATTGGGCAGGTGATATTTTCAATCGAAAATCCACTATTGGTATTTGCTCTTTCCTAGGTAAAACTCTTATTGTCTAGGGTGTTAAAAAGAAGTGAACGGTGGCCTGTTCATCTACAGAAGCTGAGTATAGAGCTCTTGCTACTGCTGCAACTGATATATATGCTTAAGAAGCCTTCTTCGTGACATTCTTGTCCCTGAACCTACTGTGTTGTTTTGTGCCAATATCTATGCTTTGGCTTTAGCAAACAATCCTCTTTTCCACTCTCACACCAAGCACATTGTCATTGACGCCATTTTATTCGAAATTGCATCAAGTCTAATGAGACTAGTATTCATCATATTACCACCCAAGATCAAATATTTGATATCTTTATCAAATCACTTCCAATCTATCAGTCTCAGTATCTTTGTAGCAAGCTTACAGTCCAAGATTGGCCTTATCACTTTGACGGGAGGTGACAAATATATAGAAGATGTGCAATTAACAAAGCTTTCGGTTATATGTTACCTCTCAACTCCACTAGATAAAATTGCACCTTCTGATTGTAACAAATGGTTTAATATCATATACCTTTATAACTGTCTCTGTTGCCATACAGGTTTGGTCCTAACTTCTACATTCTTCTCTCTTGTATTAAATACCAAGTTGTTTCATATGAAAGGTAAGGCTGAATTATACAACAGCCTTTTTTTTTTCCAAACTCTGTTATTCCTTTTGCACTTCTGTATCTTCCTGTAGTGAACTCTCGACACTACAACAGCAACAACAAGACTTTATCCCACTAAGTGGGGTTAGTAACATGAATCCTTTTTCTCTATTGTCCTATTGAGTGCAATATTTTTATTTAATTCTAATATACTAAGATTATTTTTTATACAATATGCCCAATTATTTTTAGGTCTACATTTGCCTTTCTTAACGTCGACACTATTCCTCCTAAATCATTTTGGACAGCTTTCTTCATGTAATTTGTGTTTGGCCTTCGCTTTCGTAACCCTCCAACATAAATTTTATCTACTCGTCTAATAGTACAATTCCTATTATTTGCTAGATATGTAAAAACCAGCTATCTCTATTCATTACCATATCTTTCCTCTCCAACCACAATGCTCTAATATTATCAAAAATAAATTCATACTTTTAGTTAAATTCATACATATATCTTAACATAGTCAATTCTACAACACTAATTTGAGCTAAGATTTTTTAGCTATCCAACACTCAAATCAGACAAAAGAAAGAGCAAATGACATAAACAACAAACTTTCACTTAAAAGAACATGTCTATCCAGGACTAGAATTGCTCTTAAAAGAGTAAGCCAAGAAGTTATAATAAAAGAAATTTGGTTATAACATTCAAACTACAAACGATCGATAAGTAAGCCTACTCGATGCCACAACTATTGACCTGCTAATTTGAGAACAAAACTGGCACAATCCATTTAAATGATCCTGCAGTTTTCATTAAATTAATAAAATAATGGAATTTAATCCAAAAGATCAAATTGTTGATAGCAATCGTAATAGATTTACATTATACATATATCAATTGATGATATCATTAATAAGAAAAAAAATTATATAAATTTGCTAATTATTGCAATAAACTGCTTTATATGCATTAATATTTTAAAAGGCTGTTGAACATTTTTTTATATAACCCCTTTCCAGTACATCTATGTTCAATACAAAACAAAATTTGCAGGACCAATTATAAAACAAGTTCAATGAAACTCCAATTTCATCATGTAGTTCTCCACTGCATGGCATTAAAAAATAATAATATGGTCTGACATAGCTAAAAAATTAGTAAGCCATGCTTTTGCCACATTCAATAACGAAATCTTGTGCCCTACATCCATGAAGATCCATACCTCATCAAACCTTATCAGAGTTACAAAAAGTCGAATATCAGCTTCCGTCAATTCATTCCCACAAATATAGCGTTGCCTGCTCAGTATCTCCTCACATTTGTCCAAGGCATTATATAACTTCACTACAGCCTAAGTGAAAGGGCAACATAAAAGTCAGAAGAAACCCAAATTTAATTTAATATGATAAGAAAATCATTACCTCGTCATAAGGACCTTGTTTTGTAGCAAACCCACACTTATAAACACCATTGTTTATGGCGTTATAAACCAATTCATTGACCTCATCAATGGCTGCTTGTAAGTGAGAGGGATATAAGTTTAAGTCAGCATTTTCAGCTATCTCATTGAACTCTGAGTTCAACATACGTATTATTTCTGAACTTTCATTATTTACAATTGTTTTGAGTTTTTTATCCCAAAGAACCTGTTACATAATTATAAAACTAACTCAATGGTGTCTCAAGCAAAAAAAATAAGAAATCTTGCTGGAATAGACTCAAAAAAACAAGAAACAAAAATATCATGCACATACAGGAACACTATATCTTCCTGAATAATTTGGGTTTGCAAGCTCATAAAGTTCCCTGATACTCCTGGCACCATTCAAATGATCAGGTTCAGCCCCAGCTTCTTCTGTGCTAGAAGCAGGAAAGACCCACCCAAAATGCTCATCAGTCTCTTTGGTCCTTTCCAATATTGATTTCACTGCCTAAATGATGAATTGTATATATATAAGGTCTTAAGATGTAATGACAGAGACTAATGTATGAAAAAATCTTAAAAGAGTCACAGAGAGGAAAAGTCACCGTGTAACTGATGACCTTATCTAGTCCTTTGAGTTTTAAAAATGACAGACATCTAGAAGCCCAAGGGCATGCATAAGATATATATAGATGGTATCTTCCTGATTCTGCAGGGAATTGAGAAGCTTGATTTTTTGAAATAAAATTACGAAAACTTGAAGGTGCACGGACGAAAGCACCAGCCTCTGACAATAAATCGTGCGCAAATCTAGAAGACATTGATGGGTCTGCTAAGAGTCCATAACTTGAAAATCAGAACAGCAGTAGCTAGTTGAAAGCTAACAAAGATGTTTATTAAAACAAATAAAGTATTAAGATGATAATAATGATTCATTTCTAAAGCGAGCATGCCATTAATTGTGCACAGTTTCATCCTATTACTAAGATTGACATGAAGTATAAAATCACCATCGTTACATCAAGCAACAACAAAGTATTATTATGCAAAACAGAATATAACTGAAACATGTGGGGAAAATAAGACTAGAATAATGACATCTATAATCTCTCCTGTTTGTGAATTATGTTTTCTAAGCATATATGCTAACACGTGTTCATGTAACATAAACGTTAAATTTTTGTGACATTAAAATATTTGCAGAAATAAATCTTTAATTAGTAAAGGAAAGCAAGAAATTTTAACTTCTAAGAAAAAGGGTTTCAAAACAACTGAAAATCGGTTTGAAATTATAAGATAGCCGCAAACGACCAGCTATTCATATTCACAAGTAACCACAAGGATNCTTCTAAGAAAAAGGGTTTCAAAACAATTGAAAATCGGTTTGAAATTATAAGATAGCCGCAAACGACCAGCTATTCATATTCACAAGTAACCACAAGGATTTGCATCGTTCCAACTTAAATGTATAATAATATTCAGGAAAACTACAAAATTCTTCAAATACTGATAGACTTGTTTTGTGAAAGCAATAAAAACTGGAAGTGTAATAAGCTTTAAATGTCGGTTCGATCCATTACGCCAAGCAAAAATTGCAGAGTGAATTAGAAATCATCAAATTACAGAAATCTGAAAAAATAACTTTAAAGACATGTAATTCTAAAAAATGGGCTNGGAGCGAATTAGAAATCATCAAATTACAGGAATCTGAAAAAATAACTTTAAAGACATGTAATTCTAAAAGATGGACTAGTTCCACAAAATTTTTTAAAGCAAAAGTCAATGTTGAAATAGTTTATATTAGGACTAATTCAATGGCATNGCTAGTTCCACAAAATTTTTTAAAGCAAAAGTCAATGTTGAAATAGTTTATATTAGGACTAATTCAATGGCATTCATGTTTGATTTTCCTGAATGAGACCAAGGCACCTGTAGCAGCATTCCTTTTTTAGGGGTTCATTCTCAAAGGAGCGTGTTATGGGATGGGAAAAAATTTGCAAACGTCCAGCGTACGCAGCGCTGCGTGCGTCATCCAATCGGAGCACAACACATCAATAAAACCGGTCCCACCACATACATTTTAAATATTCTCTGCGTGACCTGTCGACGCGGCCCGCGCGGTACATATGGGGGTAATACCGATTCGATACACATACAATAACCAAGCATAAACCGCTTGCTTGGATGTCGTGGTACAACCCCAATAATCGACCTATAACTCAAGAGAAACCGTGGACCCTCTGTACCGCGGTTGTGTAACTGCGAGGTAACCTCCGTATGATATGTATTGTGCGTATAACATTGTGGTAACCTCCAAAGCCATGTACCACGGTTTTGTAACTTTGCGATAATCTCCGAGAACCTTTCGTCAATTCACAGAGCTTGATAACCTTCTTCAAAAATCATAGCACACGAATGTTGTTATTTAAGCAGCTATGGTTTACTGTATTATTTCTCATCCGACGCTATTTTGATGTTAAAGATGGACTACGCAAACTGGCATTTCATGTCTAACGGGGAAGGAGAAGAAACATATCCGACCAACAAAGAAGTTGATGTTAAAGTTGAGGTGTGTTTGTGTATTAGTTGTATGTTTGTAGTTCTGTTTCTTTTTTTTTTTTTGACAAATTTCTTTGTGTTTGTCCGCCCGTATATTTTTGTTTCTTGGTGTGTTTGTTTATGTGTTTCTTTAGAGTTTTCCTCGGTGTGTTTGTTGTTGTGTTTCTATGTGTTTTCCTTGGTGTGTTTCGAGGTTTAACTGGTACACATTTCTTCAGTTTTTATTAAAATGTTGTTTGCTTTTAGGGTGTTCNATGGCATTCATATTTTTTCGCAGTTTAAATGAAATAGCGCTCTACCTCAAATCATGTATCTATCCCGAGAAATAAACACAAGACTTGAGGATGAGGCTCGATCAAATAAACTAAGAAATATATGACATTCGTTCGAAGCGTTTTATTTGTCGACAAGTTCCCCTATTTAATACAAAGAATTAAATAGGGTTTATTTTAGGCGGGGTTAGGAAAAGCTTCCTATAAGGGCAAGCCCCTATAGTTAATTACATCTTAAATGACCGAAGTCACGGCTAGGTTTAGAAAAGCTTCCTATAAGGGCAAGCCCCTATAGTTAATTACATCTTAAATGACCGAAGTCACCTAAAAACTCTCAATAAAAATCAGGGAATACTATCTTCAAAGAAGTCAAAAGGATAGGACTTTTCAACGAAATCGGACGAATAGATGTGAAAGGGGAAATGCTCGAACCTGGAACAATGTTGAGGAATCCAAATGAAGAGAAACTAGGGGAGGCCACAGATCCTGAGGAGAACCTCAGTGGGTTCCCAGTCTATCCTATGATTTGGCTCCAATTTTAGGAAGAAAATATTAAAGTGTTTTATTTTCTCAGTCTATCCTATGATTTGGCTTCAGTTTCGAGAAGAAATTATTAAAGTGTTTCATCCTGCCAATTTTATTTAATTAGGGTTTATATTTGCATGACATGGCCACACAAAGCGCCTGGAAGATATGAGGGTTTACGTCATATCAGACGACAACTTCAGAACCTAGAACGAGTTAGGGCTTAAATCGTACAGCAGAGTTATACGAATGCCTAAAGAAAAGGTGGAGGATTTATGTTGCGCTAGGCAAACAACCTCGAAATCATATGGCTTATTGCTTAATTTCTAGGAAAATGAATGGTTTTGCTGGGGAAGACATGTTCTGCTGTTGAAGATGGTTGTGCTGCCCACCGCGTTAGCTCTAAGTTTCTCGACGTGACGAGTTTAAGTTTTCTAGGGTGTCCAGTTATGGTGTTAAATCAAGCGGCCATATGGTTGCGGTCCTCTAAACATCCTATATAAAAAGGAAATATGTTTAAAGTTATATAGTATAAAGTGTGCAATGCAGGAACAAACAATAGAATGCACGTGGAATAGTAACAAGTAGAAACAGGAACAGTATAACATGCTATACAGGAAGAACAGTAGCAGATAGAAAATAGGAGTAATATGACATGTTATACAATACAGTAGCAGGTGGAAAAACATGAGTAATATGACATGTTATACAGTACAGTAGCAGGTGGAAAACAGGAGTAATATGACATGTTATACAGTGCGGTAGCAGGTAGAAGCAGAAATGACATAATCATGTTGTACAGGAAGAGCAGTAGCAGGTAGAAAACAGGAAAATAAAGTACTGAAAAACGTAAAGCAAACTTGTACGCCCGTGAGATCTAGTGTTCCTTAACTATAGCAAGCCTAAATGCATCTCAAAAAAGCAAAATCCGGAAGAAAATGTCATCCAGGAAATTCGAGGAAAAGCGGAAAACTCAAGAAAATCAACGGAAAAAAAGACTCAAGTAAAAGAAAATCCTCAAACTCCTCGGGAGATCCCGAAAGAAAGGAAAAGTAACACGAGTGTCCTGTCCCAAAGCTTCGATAAAACAAAAAGAGCAAAGTTCAGATGAGGGGGACCGCAAGCACTCGTATGGGACTAGGCTCAGCTGTATATTTATTCTCGAGGGTCCACGAAGGCTACTCGGTCACCCGAATGTATAGAACCTGCCACTCGTCTAGAAGTGTGTCTGAACCTCACTTAGAGGGCTATTTCCCAGCCTAAACAGGTATTCGTCAGGCGGACAACCAACTTTAAAATTTATTTTAAAATTTATGTTTTTGACATATGCACAAATTTTAAACATGCAAAGCAGAGTTATCAATTTTATTTCGCAGAAATGTATATTTTTGTTTGAAAATGGTTTATCAAAACTTTTTTTTTTAAAAATTTTTGTTGTCCACGAGTTGATTACACTACCAGTCATAGGACCGCCAACAGCCTGAGGAGGTTCGAGCCGACTACCGCTAGACTTATTTCGGTGAAGGATATCGTTATCCTATTTTTCACCAAATACCTGGATCTTGATGTTATAGGATAGGGCATCTTTCTACTCTATCTTTGGCGTGCCTTTATCATCACCACCGTACGCCCCAAAACGACTACTTGCGACCTTGCTTGATGGTTTCACGTATAGCAAAAGGCTATAGGTGGACACTTATGCATCGGACATAAGCATCGAAAACCGAACCAAGAAGCAAGCAAAAGAAAAGAACAAAAATGGGGTGAGAGAGAGGAGAAGACAATCCACAAAAAGAGGGAACCAAGAAGCAAGGAAAGAAAAGAACAAAAACGGGGTGAGAGAGAGGAGGAACTGATCCATCTACCGAACCAAGAAACAAGGAAAGAAAAGAACAAAAATGGGGTGAGAGAGAGGAGATACTGATCCATCTAAAACACCTAAAAGGAGAGTGGGTCAGTTCTCAAAAACTCCTATCGAAAAGACCTGGAAAAGTAGGGTCCGAGGTATTTCCTAACAAACATAAAATATCCCTTTGCGCTGATTTTCCAAACCCCAAAAACGTTGGATTAATCACATCAACCAAATGCTCTCCCAAATAAAGCTTGCAAATCTTCCCCATATCCCAAAGTTGATATCAAAATCTTCCAACTTTTGAACTAATCCATAACCTCACATATCAAATAAGCGTAAAAATTTTCCCATAAAACCACATAAATGCTCACGATCGGGATCACTACAAAGAGATGAACAGCAGGTAAGACTCACGGCCAAGGCAACCCGAGGCACAGAAGGAGAGGAAGCTCGCGGCTGAGGCAAACCCAAATCATTTCTCTACAAGTTTTGATATACATAGGAGAGTACAAAACATCACCAATCTCTCAAAGTAACAAGTTTGATCCATCTACAAACACTCAAGTGATTTAAACTCAACAAGAGGGGGGAGGTTAAACTCAAGAAACTCCAATGGGTCTCACGGGTAGGAATAGGAACCAAGGTCAGCCAACCACCTCCAAACCACCTCTCGGGTAAGGGCTGAACAAAACAACACAGCCCCCCAACTAAAGCCAACCGAGCCCAGCAGAGACCAAACAAAGCAAACACAGCCCCTAACTAAAGCCAAACCGAGCCCAGCAGAGGCCAAACAAAGCAAACACAGCCCCCAACTAAAGCCAAATCAAGCCCAGCAGAAGCCAAACAAAGCCCAAACATTGATACAAATTCAAGTTTTAATAGAAATTAAAATCTCAGCCACTTCTAAACAAATCAAAAATCAGTAAGAGCCCAAAGTGAGCTTCTTAAAGCTAGCAAAGAAAACTTCAACACCTCAACAAAATGTCAACATCTCATGTTTTTGCAATGAAAATCGAGCACCAACAAAAGCCCGAAGCCGAGCCATTCACGGCCCAAAACCGAGCCCAGCAATATTAAAATCCAGACTCCCATAAAGCATTAAAGATCCAACCATTTCAAGCCCAAAGTCGTGACTCCAAATCAAGCCAAAACCTAGCCCAACAAGGACCAAAACCAAGTCCAGCAATATTAAAATTCATGCTTCCTTAAAAAAAATAAAGTTCTAGCCATTTCAAGCCAAAGCCGAGACTCCAAACCCCAAAATCGAGCCCAACAAGGACCAAAACGAGTCCAGCAATATCAAACTCCATGCTTCCAAAAAAATATAGGGTTCTAGCCATTTCAAACCAAAACTGAGCCTCCAAACCAAGCAAAAACCGAGCCAAGTGAGGGCCAAAAATCAAGCTGCAACTAAGACCTCCAATATTAAGCCACAATGAAAGTTAGAGCAATGTCCTCATGCCTTTAAAACCTCTCAAAATAGAATTACCACATGCTCGTAAAGTGAATATCTTGAAATACATGAAAGTAAAGCATGCTGAATATCTCAAAATACAAGAAAACAAACTTCACCAGCATGTCGTATCATCCACTGGCCGAGCAAGAGAGGCTCGACGGAGAGAAAAACAGTGAGTAAGTAAGGCATTGAGGAAGGGGAGGGGAGAAGGAAATATATATCTCCTAGCCCCTTAAATGTCATTTCCATATAACACATGTATAAATAAAGAGTAAGAACATATTTAGGAATGAGGCAAGCAATAATCTCCCTATTCTAGCATGCTTGCAAGAGGAGTAAAANCGAGCCTTCAAACCAAGCCAAAACCGAGCCAAGTGAGGGTCAGAAATCAAGCTGCAACTAAGACCTCTAATATTAAGCCATAATGAAAGTTAGAGCAATGTCCTCATGCCTTTAAAACCTCTCAAAATAGAATTACCACATGCTCGTAAAGTGAATATCTTGAAATACATGAAAGTAAAGCATGCTGAATATCTCAAAATACAAGAAAACAAACTTCACTAGCATGCTGTATCATCCACTGAGCCGAGCAAGAGAAGCTCGACAGAGAGAAAAACAGTGAGTAAGCAAGGCATTGAGGAAGGGGAGGGGAGAAGAAAATATATATCTCCTAGCCCCTTAAATGTCATTCCCATATAATAGATGTATAAATAAGGAGTAAGAACATATTTAGGAATGAGGCAAGCAATAATCTCCCTATTCTAGCATGCTTGCAAGAGTAAAATTGTTCTAAAGTCGTGCTTTAATTATCCAAATCGCTACCAACATAAATGTGATGCGATAAACAAAAAACATGTCATATCTCCACCGCTCTAAGCAAATATCCAAATTTAAATCCTAAAACATGCTCACATTTCATCATTCACATGCTTTTAAAGTGAATACCTCAAAAATATATGAAAGTAAAGTGAACCAACATGCTGTATCATCCAACAGAACCAAGTTCAAAGGCTCGGCAGAGAGGAAAACCGAAAGGAAACAGGGCACCAAAGAAAAGGGGGAAGAAGAGCTACCTCCTTAATGCCAATGTAAAGAACTGCAACACAAGAATTCACCTCAAGGAAAAGCTCTCACAGAAATCCCCTCTCCAATCTCCTCACTGCCAAAATTTCTACTCCTCTTTCGCAAACTTTTCTTCAACAACCCCAAAAATCTCAAAAGAAGCTGTGTTTATAGGCAGAGAATAGAGGAGAAGAGAAAGAAGACCACCCCCAACAGTCCACGGCACTCGAATCGGGCCAAAGAAAAAAAGGGACGTGCTCCCTGCTCACAGAAGGCGAAGCCACCGAAGCATCTCGGACCGAGCGGCAAGCATAGTGGCAGCGAGGGAAGCATCGAGAAAAAGAGAAGATTTGTCATTCGAGTGTACCAGGGAACAAGCTTCCCAGAGTCAAACTACCAAGAAAAGGAAAGCCACAGCTCAGAGAGACTGGCACGGCTTCAGGAAGGAAGGACGCGGGCAGAAGAATGTCAGGCAAGGACGGACGAGGTCAACTTTCTCTCGCGTGGAGGAGGAAGAGCTCGCTCGGCTCGAGACCGAGAAAGAGAAAGGCCAGGCGCACGAACGGGAGAAGGAAGGGAGGCAGAGCTCGGACGCGGAGAGTGGGGAGTTAGGGCTTAAAGAGGAAAGGGAGGATTTGGTTTTATATAAATTAACATATATATTTACATATATATATATATATATATATATATTAAATTATATGTGATTTATTCACACGCGGCGTCGTAATAAAATGGGTGTCCTCCTTAGGCAAAATCGACGTTCCGGACGTGCCGGTGCAGTCCGTTTTGTCATCCGGGGTCGCTC